>JAMKCH010054119.1:0-10984 GCA_023653785.1 Ophioderma brevispina | reverse complement strand
ATAGACCAAACAATGCATAGCGTGAGAACACATGCATACCGGGAGTGCGTGTTCTTGTATTAAATGCTATTTTCATCGTCGGCTGAATTTTAACGTCGCCGGCGACGTTAAATTATTAAAATCGTTCTGTGTTACCCATAAGGAAGCTGATTTGGTCTTAATCAATTTTCAGGTGAGGGATTGTAATATAAAGCTTTACAACCATGCAAAAATACGATTGTGAAAAATCTGAGGGTGCATATTTTCAATGTGCCAGTGTCTCTTTAAATGCAGAGAGGATGTGCGGACCGATTTCCGAACTGGGTGCCTGGGACTTAATTTGGTACCAAAGGTGGGTCTTCGGAACTGAATTGTGTGAAATTTGCCGGATGGGAGCAAAATTTGGTTAAAAGTTGAGCTTTTTTTTTTTTTTTTTTTTTTTTTGTTTTTTTTTTTTTTTTTAAGGCAAAAAGTTTACCAAAAGGAGACCTTATGAACTGAATTGTACGTCAACCGGGGTCTCGGGCGATATTGTAAATTTTACAATATTATACGGGCATTCTGCCATAAAAAATACGGTAAATGGTACAGTTAATCTAAAAGTTAAATTTAATAACTCTTGGAAAGTGGTGTATTCGGAGGAGGTAATAAGAGCTGGGAATAGTAGGGATAAAAAAAGCCGTATGACCCACACCAACCTAGCAAACCTGCCTGTAATTTAGACATTTTTAAATGTAAATTTACTTTTCGGTGGGGCTATTTAGTTGGTAGAATGATGCTGCGTATACTACTGTAAAAGACACCAGTACAAGATAAACAAAGACAAAGCAATAACATTTTACTGTATTCTATAGTTTTACATTCTTAACCACTCAAATGGAAGTGTTAACATTTAAGTGGATGGGGGGGGGGCTCCCTTAAAAAAAAAAAAAAAAAAAAATGCATTTCCCATTGGAATAATTCGGCAAAACTATGCACAGGCATTATATTGCTCTAAGACATAGGTATTAGTGAAAGAAAAAAATAAAAACTTGATCGGGTTTAGAAATTAGGGAGTGCTCAATTTGATGAAAAGTAGCATTTTTGCCGCTTTTCCAGTGTTGCACTATCACCCGGCCGAATTTCCTTTATACTGGGCATCTAATTAGGTACCACGCGATAGTTAGAGTTAATACTTTCTATTGGACCTCAAATGAGTACCACATTCGCAAGATGGAAGTCACTACATGAGGTATAAGTTGAAGAAAGATGGAAAATATGATGGGAAATTGATATTCGCAATTTTACTGACTCAAAAACAAATGTTTTGTGAATTTAAAGGCCCATATCCAAAATGACAAAAATATCAGTTTATAGCTTAATTCTCAGCCCACAATTGTCAATTTACACGGACATGGTAATCCAAAATAACTAACAAATAAGCTAATGTCATGGTTTAAGATATCAAATGGGCTAATTTTGTCTAATTTACAAATTTCTCTGGCAAAACGAACTTGTCAACAGCAAAAGCAAATTATTATTTTTTCTATTAGTTAGCACGTCGGCTTAAACATTGTCAATTAGATCCGGCATGCGATAAACAACATAGCACGGGAGCCCTTTGAGTGCTTTAGTGCCCATAAATTGGAGATGAAAAGGATTTAAAGCATTTCACCATAACCACAACACAGTAATAGGTATCAGATTGCGTGAACACATCGTTATGTCACCCACTGTTACCAAAGTTATTTGGCATACGTTGACACAACTGGTATTATGGGATATTAGGTGTTACACGATTCTTTCACCGTGGCCACAAATTACATGAATTATACTCGATTCGCGCTGATATAGGAGCTGGGGAAAAGTTTTGGTCATGTCCATTGGGTGAAATAGGGACGAAGCATTTTAATCTTCCAAGAAAGTCGCCTTGGCCCTGGCCTAACTAAGAAATTTTTCGCGGGTTCTCGTCTTTCGGCTTTTCCGGGTGCGGGGGGTTTGTTATTTGTTTTGGTTCCTGTATCTAATGTAACCTTCATTATTCTGAGCGTCTATTGGCGGATGGAGGCCCGGATGGAGGGGGGGGGCTTTTGTGAATGACAATTAAATTCAAGATCGATTGCTCCGGTATGAGTGGCTCTATTTTTTTTCAGTCGGGATGTGCGGCCCGATTTTTCCGAACTTGTGTGCTTGGAACTTGAATTTTGTCCCACAAAGGAGGGTCCTTAGGACTAAAAATTTTGTGAAAAAGAATTTGCCGGACATGGGGAGCCCGAAATTTGCTCAAATCGGCTTTTGAGGAAAAGTTTACAAAGGAGACCTTATATTGACTGAATTTAACTTCAACCGGGGTCTCGGGACACAGTATAAAGATATTGTAAATTTTTAACAAACATAATATACATACGGGCATTCTGCCCAACAAACATACGGTATAGGCTATATTATAACCTAAAAGATAATTTAATTAAAACTACTTGGAAATGGTGTTTATTTCGGTGAGTAATTCAAGAGCTTGGATATGTATGTGATAAAAAAGCACTGATTACCACACCAACCTAGCAGAGACCTGCCTATATTTAGACCATCTTTTAAATAAATTATACTTTTACGGTATGCGACTCTATTTAGTTGCTAGAATGAATGCTGCGTATAAGACTGTAAAATTTTTTTACCACACTCCAAGATAAATGCCAAGACAAAGCCAGTAAATTTGACTGTACTTTTAAGTTTAACATTCTTAACCACTCAAATGATACGGTATTTTTTTTTTTGTTTTTTTTTTTGATTTTTTTTTTTTTTTTTTTTTTTTTTTAATTGGGGGGGGGGGGCTCCTGGCGGCCTACATCCCAACATGCATTTCCCTCCCCATTTGAATAATTCGGCAAAACTCTGCCATGCAATCTATATTGCTCTAAGACACTACTATTTAGGTGACGAAAAAAAAAATATTTAAATAATTTAAAAAAATAAATATTGATCGGTTTAGAAAATTAGGGAGTGCCAATTTGGACTGGAAAAAGTACCATTTTTGCCGCTTTCTCCACAGTGATGCACTATACAGTTTAAACAATGGCTTTTATTTGAGTAAGGCACTATCGTGATCCACCCGAATGACTCAACAATAATTTAATAAAAAATTCCAGGAATTGGTTACACCTGAAAGATTAAGAAGTCTGTACAATTCCTCTCAATGAAATTATCTTTTCCAACTAAAAAATTGACAGAAAAATGAAGAAAAAGCAGGTTTCAAAGATACGAATCTCCAATAAATTACGTGTTTGTAGTAAAGTGTCCGTGCGCGCGCGGGACGGTAATGAACTAAATATCAAATTTTGGCCTATTTGCTTGCTTTTCGTCGTAATCACTTGCAGGTATGTTAGGACACCTGAACTTGTCGCAGACACGGAAATACCAATTGTTGATGATTTGGGTTTTTTGAGTTTCTGATTTAGCAAATCACTGATAGTGACCGTTTAAGAATAGACCAAATTAAATGTATATAACAATAATTTGTGCGGATACTTTTAGATTTTTGTATGCCCTTTTTCTCGTAACCAGTTATTTCCCCATTCGTTTGTACATGGAAATGGGATTTAATCAATCATCATCTTTATTTTGTGTCATCATAGAATACGCAAAAACAATTGATAAATAATTATGTAAAATAAAATGCATATGTGAAAAATTAATCGTTTACAATATTACCAGTAAAGATGATTAAAAAATAAATAATTGTTTTTTTGTGGTTTTTTGATTTTTATAATTTTATTATCATTATTATTATTTCAGTACCAAAAACCAGAAATCGTTGAAGTATAATGAGTGGCGTTAAATTTATTATGTTAAGAAGTAAATAAATTTCTTTTTAAAATAAGTAAAATTAACTATTATTAAAAACAATTAATGACTATTTTAAAACCATAATATACACCCGTCAAGGGTATAATTCAAATCTCAACATTCATTTACACATTCATTTACACACACAAACACGACACACATACAACCCAGATACCCAAATTCCGCAACACCCGTATACTCGTTATGCTCTCAACACCCTCGTCAATATTCCTACCGCGCCCTGTTCTCACTTCCCCCCCCCCATATTTTCCTTCCTGGGCATCTAATTCATATCACTTATGGTACCACGCGATAATAGAGCTTAAGATTTTCTCGTTTCTATTCGTATCAAATTGAGTACCAATATTTGCAATATGAATCACTTACGTCATAATTTTTGAAGAACGTATTAAATAGGGTGGGAAATTGAATATTTCTCAATTTTGACTGACTCAAAACAAACTGTTTTGTGAGATTAAAGTCCCATATCTCAAAATTAACCAAAATATCATTATTAGCTTTGTAATTCTCAGCTCTCAATTATCAATCTACACTACATTATGTCATCAAAATACTTAAACAAATAGCTTATGTCATTTTAAGAAATCAAATTGGGCTATTTTGGTTCCTTATATTTATACAACATTTTCCTTGGTTTACCCAATAACACCCTCGTAACTTTGTCCACAGCAAAGGCCAAATTATTTATTTATGTTTGTTTTTTTTTTTTTTTTTTTTTTTTTTTTTTATTTCTATTAGCTAGCACTTAGGCGCGGCCGAAACTTTGTCAATTAGATCGGGCATGCATAAACAACATAGCACTGAAGCCCTTTTTTGGAGTGCTTAAGTGCCCAATATTGGAGATGAAACGGATTTCAATGTAATTCACCAGCCCAGGCAACACAGTAGATAAAGGTATCAGAATTGCGTGTAAACATCGTTATGTCACCCCTGTTTTATAAATGTTATTGGGATCACTGACACAATGTATTATTGATATTGTGATTACTTCGATTCTTCTTTTCACAGTGGCCACAAATAGGTTGCATCTTGGAGAAATTAGATCATGCGGTTGATTTCACACCCTATCACAGCAGACAAGAGATCGCTGATCTGCGGAAATGAAAATGCTACAAATTAACAAAACGCTTACATGACAGAACTAGCTATCAAGACCTAAAAATCATCCTTTGAGAACCTGCTGCAACATGATACTACATTGCACAATCAGCATGCGACATTGTTTCACCCACCCCCCCCCTCGCCTCTTGTCTCTGCAGACAGGTAATTTATCTGACTCACCTCCTCTGAATACCGCAACCCCTGTTACTAACATAATCTACACTACTCATCGGTGACAGTATAATCCGATATATTAAGGAAAAGGGGGTGCAGGGGTCTTGATAACACCCAGGTAGAGTGTCTTCGTGGTGGTAGGACAGAAACTGTTTTTAACTGAATTTATCGAAGAAAGAAGTGATGTTTTGATACCATCATGTACATGTTGGCAACCAATGAATGTACCCCACCGACACCAAACTGGTAGAAGGAACGCAAAAAGTTACGAGGAAGCTTGTCAATGATTGACAACAACACGAGCTCCAGATACCACGATAGTGGCTTTCTTTCTCCTTTGTGTGCCCCCGACTGACAAGATCCAAATCAAGATCGAGTGGATAACTCCAACACACATCGGAAGAAATTTGCAAGAGAGAGTCAATTGTCCATGTAGTTGATCATGATCGAACTTTAAACTCAGGAATAATCATGGATGTGTCTACCATTGCAGAAAGGACGTTCATTTGAGCAAGGTGGGAACCAGTCCGCCTCCTTTAAAACATCAACTGCCGGTTTCATCGATTAATCCCGTTAACAGGCAATCTACCAACACGTCCAGGGGTAAGCCAGCACATAGGTCATTCCCGGTTAATCCCCCCATTTTCATACAACGCTCCTATCGTATCATCAGAGCTCTGCGAGGGAGCCTCCGTAGAGGATCGAAAATTTGACTCCAATCAAAGGGTTGTCCGCGATCTCCCAGGCCCCTTCCCCTCGCCGTTATTATGTGCTCGCTGGTAGTGCTCTTCTCGTCGTGGAATCCCCGGACTGGCACCCCGCCTCGTGGTGATGATGCACACCACAGTAAATCAACATATAGACATATTCCATATACCACTCCTGCTCCTCCAATTTTTAAGAGCTGTTATTTTTTTGTGGTGAAAAAAAACCACATGAGCGTAAATTGCAAAAACTGACAACCTATTCAGTGTTTATTTGCAAGAAAACTGGACATAAAGGATACATGAAGGATTTTATGTTTCCCTTCAGTCTGGAAGAAATAGTCGGTGAGAAGTAGGCCACGATGATCGTGCCGTTAGTTTTGTGGTCAAACTGTAAGCCTACATGCACGAACTTTCAATCACTTTCAATCAATAGATTCACTGTGGTTGAGGACCTTTTTATATTATGTGACTCCCAAATGAAAACGCTGACAATAATGTTTCCTATTAATGTTTTCCATCATTGATGTTCAAGTTGTTAATGATAACATACATGTAAATCCCCATTTCTCTGACTTGTTAAAAATGATGATGTTGATAATGATGATTTGCTTTAGATGTTCGTTATGTTTTCCAGTGTTCCTGTTAGTAACAGTAAGATATTTAACAATAAAGCTTTGCTAACAGTGTACTCTTAAAAAATAAATACCATGTCAAATATTGCTGGTAAAGGTCGTCATAGGTTGCCAAGCATGGAGATGGTAGGGTGGAGGGGGGTGGAAGAGGGGGTAAAGAGCATGTCAAAAGTGTTGGGGTGTAAGAACTAATGGAGTGAAGGAGGGTATTCTTGTTAATAGTATAAATGTGGAACTTTGCCCTTTAATAACATCAATAGGGTTAAGTCAAGCCTATACGAAATTCCCTTTTTCCTGAAAAAAATAACAATGGTTTGTGTCAGCGTTCTGGGTCTTGCCGAAACTTTCCTTAAAAGTGATTAAAAATTAAGGTTTCGGTGTAGCGGGGGTTCAGTGGGTGAGGTAAGGTGGGTCTACAGAGGCGGATGTCAAGGGTGGGGGTGGTGTTGGCTTTTTTGGTTTTCCTGACGTCTTGCGAAGATTTATTGACGACGACATTTTCGGTTCTTTCTTCAGACGATTACGAAAGACTTTGGATTAGTGTTAAATTTGGCGATAACACGCGCGTCAATATCGCGTGTCCTGCATACTTCCGGTTGGAAGGTTTCGGACTGTGACCTCCGTGATGATTTATATAATCACCTTCTATTCCGAAGTAATTAACAATTCAGGAAAATGATGAGGGCTATGATAACATTTTGATCTTGGGTGATTTCCAATGGCCGCGATGGCGGATATAAATTCCGTACTGCCGTATCCTGTGCGCAATTCTAATGGTGGATAGGTTTTTTAGACTTTTTGTGATGATTCTGATCTCTATATTAATCCGGTCAGACCGGAGAACCTCTTACTGCCACCTTATAAAATCCACTTGGTTTCGCCACCTTACTCAAAGCACACATTGACCTATATTCTTGCCTTCGCATGAATTTAGAATCGTGCGTTTAAAGAATGGTAGTTGATTGACAAGAATCGCAAATATAACTTAGGCAGCGATCAATGAATATGTTATTGCTCTCTTTAAGCTTTTTCAATGATTCCTACATTCTATTCAGTTAACTATTCCAATAAACTTGTCTGGGATATTAAAAGATATCCGGACTTTAGTGATTATCAATCTGAAATTAATGCCCCACTTTAAATATGGGGATGCCAATCTTTTGAATAACCCAGACACTTTATTGGGTGGGCTGTTGGAAGTCGAAGCTGCTTTACGCGGCTAATTAAAACAAGAAGGTGTGAAGTGTATCAATCAAACTACTCAAAAGAGGCCCTGGTGGGATAAATCAATTGATTAATGCCATAACAGGCAATAAAGCGCAGTTGCAATTGCACAGGAAAATGTCCAAGTGTAATTCTTGGCCAACAAAGAACGAGGGGATGTCTCATTTGGCAAGATTTAATATTTTTAAGAATCTTAGAGTGAAAAAAACGTTTGATTCGTGATCGTATCCGGCCACAGATGAGAGTTGACCGATGCGTCGGTATTGCTAAAGCAGGTGGTCCCTCGAACCACTGAATTTTTTTGGCATGTTGAGAGGACCCAAGAGTCATGATCGGGTTGATCAAATAGTTACCCAACTCTCATGAAATCCACAAAGACAGAGTGATTATGAATCAGACACTCACTCAATACTTTCCAAATCACTTGGTAAATGCACAAAAGTCTGATGATGACTATCAACAGTGCAATCATTACTAGGCGTTAATAGTCTCCATAACAATATATCTGTTCCTACCGATAACATAACTTTATTGCGATCTTGGATATGGTATCCATCTCAGACATTGACGTGCTATCAATCATGCTAAGAATAACAAAGGCCACGGGTAATTGACATTCACAAACGAACTTCTTAAAAATGGTGGGTGGTCTGAGGTATTCATTGCTCAATCTTTTTAGAAGAATGGTTGAGTTACAAGGCACGGCACAGGAATGGAAATAAGGAATTATTATTCACCAAAAAAGGTGATCCGAAGATCTTATAACACCGAGGTATCACGCTCACCGTCGTGCGTGTCAAGATCTTTAAACCGTATAAATCTCCAACACCAATCGCCATTTTCTTGAAAACCACAAATTACTTCAGGAAATTCAGGGGAGGCTTCCGTAAAAACTATAGGTGTGAGGATCACATCTTCACTCTGAAGAGTATTGCGGCTACTGATTGGGCCTGAAAATAAGCCTACATCCTGGCCGTTTAGATTTTCGAACGCGGTTCGATTCGGTTTTGCGTGATGGTCCTTCTCTAATTGGCGTGAACTTAGGTATTAGAGGTGGTCTTTGGAAGATTGTTAGTGTCCTTTATATATGTCAGAAAGTCAAGTTAAGTTTGGTGATATTGAGACGGGTTTTCTTTAACATCGAAGGCGGAGTCAAGCAAGGCTTGTGCTCTCTCCTCCTCCCGTTTTTATTCTGTATTAGATTAACTATGGGAAAATGATAAGTGGCCAAAAATAGGCGTTTCGCATCTGCGACACTCCCAATCGGTTGCTTATTTTTGGGCGGACGATGTCGTGCTTATTGCTGACGCGAAGCCGAACTTGCAAAAATGCTTGATATGGCATCCACATTTCTCATCATGGAAGCAGACTTTAACCACGATAATCAAATGTCTGGTTGTCGGTGAGAAGAATAATAGAAATAAACTTGTGGATGGTTATGTAGCAGATTTATCCAGGAATCTGACACTTATAAATATCTTGGCATTCACTTCTCTAGGAAACCTCTCTGATCATAGTCCATTTTAAATGAGTTATAAAAAAGCAACCTGGTTGGTTTGCTTACATAAAGAGCATTATTGATGGTATGGATGACTATAACCGGTTTTATTTTGGTGATATTCTCTGCGTACAATGCCCTCCCCCTCTATTAATTACGCAAGCTCTGTGTGGATTTTGGTAGCGGAATGTCCTGACACTTAATAAGGTTCGTAATCTTCAACTCAATGGCGAGATGCATTCTTAAAGCACCACTTAACCACCGGGTGCTGCTCTTATGGGGAATTGGGCTTGTGCTCTCAATAGCTTATGCATGATATAAATAGAGTCAATTACTATTCACGAGCTTGCTCTCAATGGAAATGCGTCGTTGGCCTAACTTTTTACTTGTTCAATGTTATTTTTACAATCAAGTATGAAATGGGCTTGTTTGCGTTACAGTGGTTAGCCCTCGGTCAGAAATGCACTAAAGCATGCAGATAATGACCACGTAGGGCGCGGCCGTTTTCTTCTGCCAGATATGTTCGTAGAGAGAGATCTCTAAAAATAAAGGAACCTTCCATTTATGTCCAATGAAGTTGATAGAAATTGGCTCTATTGGCAAATCGAAACCTCTGCGAAATATCCGGAACCTCTCTCGAAACAATTCCTCATTGGTCCTCTGGTCTTGCTTGTGATTGGTGGAAGTGGTTATCGCCCAAAACAAAACCCGGGGCCCTGGCAAAATCGACGTACGCAATAACACTGTCGATCAGTTAATGGGACCCCCCCGACAGTTGTTCGCCAAGTTATGGCAAATATCACTTCCAGTATCATTAACTATATCAACGAGCATAAGTTAACTCAATGACATAAGTTACAATGCTACAATGAAGTGCCCAAATGTTTGACAAAATATACTACAAAGTACTAGCATAGGGTCCTGTTGAAAATCGCTAGATTGTACAGATATCTGCATGTTGGGTTTATAGACTACAACCGACACATCAACGAACATTTGAGATAAATAGTACATAATAAATGGCAATAATAGGAATGAACGTGTAATCAACAGCGGAACATTTTTTTATTTATTAGGTGTTATACAAATACAGCACAGATATCCGGTGACAATGATGCGTATACTAGTTAATGACCTGAGACAAGTTCGGCCCAAACACGATTGCCAATTCGACCCAAGCCGTTTTGGCCCCTTTGTGGATTCGGCGGTATTTTTTTTTGTTTCTCTTCTTTTTTTCATTTTTATAACACCTTAAGTGCCACAAGGAGGGGGCTCCATGGAACCCAACATTTGTTTAATTTGCGATATTTTCCGGTTATGCAATGACCATTTTCAGGGAGTGTTTTTGCTATTTTGTCTGATATTATGAAATACTCTTCTCCTGATACCAAATATTTGAACTCATCCCACGGCTTCATGCAATATTTAGGTTGGGGTCTCTAGGCACCACCTCCTTGGGCACAACGGAGGTAAAAAAAATCAAGATATTTTACTCATTACAACTGCACTTTTTCACAAATAGAAATTTTTCAATTTTGCTCTCAAATGATATTCCAGGCCATTGGTAGAACATAGATATATTTTACACATAAAAATAACATACCCAAACAGATAAGGGAGCTGTGATATGAGTATACAGACATCCAGGTAATTTGTTAGGCCCACCCTTTTAAGTTTTCATAATTTAAAATAAAATCACAAATGTGTATCAACTGACTATTTTTTGACTCTTACTCACTGATATTAAATCACAAAGGGTTTAGCCCGATTAACAGTGGGTGCATAGCGTGGGAATGCATACGGCGTGCGTTGTTGTCTTTTGTTAA
>JAMKCH010054118.1:0-10568 GCA_023653785.1 Ophioderma brevispina | reverse complement strand
TCAAATAAGTCAACTTGCAAAAATCCCCACAAATGTCATCTTACTAATCCCTTCCCATATCTTTTACATGGATATTTCCCTTGACTCGCCCTTTCCGTTGGTTTTAAAAGGAATTTTTATTTGTGATCTGGAGGTTGTATGGTAACAACACATTCTGACCAGGATGGTATTAGTGAGTCAGTGGTTTCACTTTATCAATACTATGCTATGCAGATATGACATCTGTACATCCCAGCAAGTGACTCTACCAGAGTTTGAATCAGGGGACCTTCACCCCAGATAACAAAAACCACTTTGCCAAATGGGGCAAGCAACTGCTCTACCCTGGTTGGGCATTGATTGCACCAATGGCCAATTGCATTGAAGCGGCGCAGATGACTTTCAATCCAAACAGTGGGAGCAAGAAGGCGCCTAAGAGAAAGCACATAGTGCGACCCGCTGGAACCAAGTAATGGATTTCCCAAAAGGAAGCGAAGTGAAGAAAAACAACCAGGGAGATAGTGGTGGGAAGCAGCTGCACCTATGATAAGCACAAGCTGAGACGTGCTTATTGCCTCACCAAATAGGCCAAATGGGGTTGCCAGACATGAGCCCCAGCTAGAGTAGGACACCATTGCTTTAACCAAGAATAAGTTAGAAAAACCTCACTTCCGCTATTGTCAAAATGTTCCTTGACTATTTCATGCTGATTCTTATTTACAAATTAGGTAAAATTGTCAGCAAACTGAACATTCTAATCAGTACAATTGGTCCCGATTGATCAATTATATCCAAATGCAATTTTTGTTTTGATATGCAAAGCCATTGTTTATAGTGACTTATATACATGTACCTAAATTTACTGTACCACTGTATCATAGACCAATAAATTTTTCCAAAAGCCAATTGATGGTGCAGATTGAACCGCCATCACTGGGGGTATCCCACCCAAAACATTTCGATTCTGTGTATGTCTGTACCGTGCTTGACAAATACATTTTACTTATTTAAAGTGGAAGCCCCCCCAAACTAACACACAGTATCACAAGAAGTGCCCTGGTATCATGCGACTTATACGAGTATAATATTTTTGTGTATGCAGTGTAAGAGAATTGTTTGTTCGTACATCAGCGCTACGCGTGTATCATGCACGATTTGTCATGATTAGACTGAGACTATGCGCGTTGGGAGTAGGTGCGATAATAATTGCTGCACAGTGATCGATAATTTACTTTGGCCTTCTAGGTTTACAGGAGTAATATTGAGGAAAATGTGAACACCTGGTTTGTGTGATGTTATGGCTACAGCCATAGAACTCATTTGATTACATGAGCTTGCTCTCATGTTAGGTCTGGTGTGGATTGTGAAACCTTCACACCCACATGAACATATCATACTATCAACAAAATGAGTTGTTTATTTGAGATAGATTCAAATCAGTTTTGATTGGTGGAGAGGTTTGCAAAGTTGTCATGTGGTATTACATTGTACCTTCACAATACGCTTTATTATGCGCTTTTATTCGTTATGGAATAAATCACATGATAAATGGTGGGTTTGCAAAGGGTAAATATACTTATCCATCATGCTTACATGTTGTTGCTTTGCTTCATGACCTTTATCACTAATTAATGGCAACATTTTTTATTCCTATAAATAGTTTTGGGAAATTAAAGCTTTACATACAGTTATTTAAAGAATGTCAGTAATACGTTACTAAGTTTGTAATGTACATGAAATGAAATATATGTCTACAAAAGATCTAACAAGGAGGAAGAAGAAAAGAGTTTGAAGGTGAAGGCTTAGACTGGCATGTAGTCCTTTTTATGGACATTATGTAAACATATCCGAACAAGTAACTCCACTACTCGCCAAGTCCATGAATGTGGTGTCCCCGTTCGAAACGCGTCGGTAGCTCACTGGTTACAAGTTAAGGTATTGTGATGTGAGGAGACATGATTGTTTATGATACATCTCAAAGGGCAAGTGTAATTGCACCCTATATAACACTGTGTACTGACAAATAACGCAAAGGCACACTGGGATCATGTAGCCTACGTCCGCGTGGTACACCCCGGCAGCCATGTACTGGCCACTTGCTCCCGACAGGCACAGAAGGTCATTTAGGATGTTCCGTCTGGGAGGCCCTTCAAATGGAATGATGAATGCACCCAACAAGTATTGCCCACGGACTTAAAAAACATACCCTATCAAGTATTTTTGTCCATTTGCCACATAACCAAGTATTTTTGTCTGTTTGTGCCTACCCTAAAGTGTCGGTAATATGCCCCTTTCATTATCTGGCTTTGCCATGTTGCTTACCTTACATTTTACAATATTTTTGATACTTTGATCTCTGCTTATTTGCGTATTCCATACCCTAATGCGTCCATCACATTTCCAGAGTTTACAAAAAACAAACCCTTTTTCCTGCCACTTTTGTTGTTTTGTGACACCCTAATCAGTCCGCACTAAAAGAGACCCTTTTATCTTTTTTTTTGTTCACGCAACATGCCACCCTTTGCATACAAGTGCCCCCCCCCCCCCGGGGAGGTTACCGACCAGCACTTTACTTCAGTGAAATGAAAAATTACCAACATAAATTGGCAAATAAACTCATAGTTTCTCCAAAATTGCCATAAGATTTACAACCGGCACTCAAGAGTTATAGCCTGCTATAAACCTGCAATCGACTGACTTTTGCTGAGATCAAAGAATTCATATCACTCTCATCACACTCTGATGTCTTACAAATGTATTTAGGATACATACCAACATACCTCTGAAGGATAATTTTTTCCAATAAAAAGGTCTCTCACAGTTCGCAAAATAATAACCATAAACAGCTGCTTATTGATACTTGTAGCATGTCTTTGCATGTTTCTGCATGGCATTAAACATGCAAATAGACAGTACCCCAAACTGTTGACAGGCATTATACCCATGGTTACTATATAGCAGGCAGTGGTGTAAACACATGTTTCTTGATTGTAAGGCCCTTCTATTCACGTCACAGACATTGCCTTTGTAATGCATTTTTCCACAACTATCAGCATAGAGCGTCACACAGGTGATCTACAAATTTGACTGATTCATTATTCTTATTATTTATGGATGCCTCAATGCCACACCGCTACCAAATATGGAGAATGCTTCAATGTTCCAGGCTAGAGGAGTTGAAGTGTTGGAAAGAGTTCCATTTGTGCCCCCCTAACACACAGCTGTTTGAACCCCCATATAAATTGTCTCTTTATTTTTTAGAACAATTTTAAGCAGTGGCGACACCTTTTTGACAACTGAGCTAAGTTAGGGACATGCAAGAGTTATCACCTCTGCAAAAATTAGACAATCCACTGCGGGAATCGTGCCCTATAGGTCAACAAGGATCAAGATTGTAGTTATAGCGCCCTCTATATGCCATTCTCCATATAAAGACTTGGAAAACTAGATTTTTTAAGAAAAAACATATTTGCCCGCAATGAACTTTTTGTAAAATTTAAACATAATGAAAGGTTAGTGGACTAAATTTCTCAAATCAGTTGTCAAAAGTGTGTCGCCGGCAATAATTTTGTTTAATTCTGGTTTTGTCATAAGAAATTAGACTTTCAATACAGCTGTGAACATTCTACATGGAAACCAATTATTTTTAATTTATAACTTACACAAAATATCCTTAACCTATATGGTAAAAAATGAGAGTTTTGTTACATCGTTTATCTTCAAAAGGTTTGGGGTACATATGGAAGTCTTGCTGATTGTTTCATGGGTTTTTTTTCATGATAACATACATCTAGTCAATATCACATTCATATAGCAATTTTTTTTTAAGGAATTTATTATCGCACCTACCTTTGTACAAATGAAAAATACGTACACCACAACTTAGAAGAAAAAAAAAAACAAAAAAAGCGATGTGGCCTTTTGGACCCAATTAAAATGCAGACTTTTTCCTTTTCACACATTTTATGCACAACCAAATATATGAGCATACTAAACCATTACCATATTTGGACCTATTAGTGCCCCGGGCACTTAAGTCCAACTCTGATTTTTAGGGACTGATTAAGTTACTTTTTGCAACGGAAACTTGTCATAAAAACACTTCACCATCAAAATGTTTTTCTAAGGCGCTATCATGATTTGATAAATCAGATAACAAAAAAATCACCCAAAATCAAATTGTCCCATGTCTTTATTGGTATTCTACATTACCCTTTAAAGATACGAACCAACGCAGCCTTAAAGACAAAATCGGTTCTTTTAGTCATGTCCGAAAGACACTTTCTACAATACGTAATTGAATGGAGATCGTATCTTTGAACACTGCCGTTTTCTTCCTTTTTTTTAATCTTCAGTTGGAAAAATTTACTTATGAGAATTCTACGACTCTCCTTCCCTTTTAACTATTCCGGCAAATTTCAAATATTTTTACTCTGTCTGATAAACAACTGATAGTGTCTTGGAATTTATCTTCCCTTTCTTTAGCACTGATTTTCAAGGGGGTGAAACGCAGTCACAACCATTCGTCCGTGCTGGTCGCTGACATTTTGACTATGCACCAATACTTATCAGTTTGTGTGCTTTTATACACACATAATGCAATTCGATCCAAACAATCAGCCAAAATAACAGTTTTTGGATTTGTTGGGTGCTATTGGGTGGTTAAATTTGCCTACACCATGGCCACACACTAATGAACAATGAACACATCAGTCGTCTTGATTTAAATAAACCGCCTCATGAATACATCTTTTCACCTAAGCGCGCATTGCATTATGAGAAAAAAGAGTATCTGAGCACATGATCCAGGTACACTATTATTACACCTGGCACCTCTAACACATACATTAATTTGTATGCACTACCGATTAGTGTATATGGCCAAATCGTGCACCCACAGTATTGGAAGAAAGCGGATGCAGCCATTGCGTTCTATTGTTGGTAAAAACTCTAGGTTGTCTTTGTGGTCGGCAAAACATGCGATACGGTGAAATTCTAAAGATTCGTATGTTTTGCCCGTCTCTATCTGAAATATAGAACCTCTTTATGGTTTTTCTTTATCAAATTTTGCAGTGGAGAATTACCTGAATACTACATCTTAAGTTTAGTCAAATAGAGTCAAATATTTGTTTGCCGGCTTATAAATCTTTAACAAAAGCAAACCTATGATGCTGAAATACAAACAAAAGAAATCAGGCCATACTTACACTATCATGACAAAGCCATCAATCACTCATGAAGAACACAATTTATAGTGCACATAATGTTAATCCCAGAGTGTGTGTTCCATATCAAATTTTCAAAATATTACAAAATAATCGGTCCAATTCCAGTTTTGCATGACTGTTTTTCCCACACTCGCTGTGGAATTGGACCAATGCAATGGGTCCATGCAAAAAAGAATGAAAAGATACATCATGCCCATGGGTAAGTACATACAATCCAAATGATTCGCACATACCACAATCTTGGAATCAAAAGTCAGTAAAAACCATTACTGTATACAAAATACCTGCATATTCACTTCTTCAAATTGCCACAAAAGGACCTGGGTGTTTTAAACTTGAAATGCCCAAATTTCATTATTTTTCTTGAGAATCGCCCTATTTATTGTGATTTTAATGGCGGCGCCATTGCAATTCATTGCCTGCTTAATTATTAATGGCTAATGTCATATTCTTGTGGTCCTAGTATGTCAATGAATGTTTGCCTATGCACTGATTTTTGTTCCCAGAACTACACATTTTTTTTACTTTAATATATGAACTGCTCAATGCAGAATTGAGATGAACACTTCCTACAACGTGTATTCCCAAAAAAAAATGGAGATTAATATCTTTTAACACTGCTGTTTTCTTTCTTTTTTTGTCATTTTCATTTGGAAAAATAAGTTTGTGGATTTCTTCTGACTATCCTGCCCTTTTAGACAACTACTGCAAATTATGACTCGTTTTGGGGTTTGTCACATGATATTGGCTTAAGATCAGGTTTCAATTAGCCCGTCCACCCAGAGGTTTTGGTTCGAACGAACGAGATAACCAATATCGAATACGGTAAATCATAGAAAAAATAGAACTTTGCAAATATGAAGTCGCCGAGACCCCGTTGTTGCGTGTAGCCCCCCCAGTAGAGGAAAAGTTACTATGGGGGTCATTGTTTGAACTGCTCTAAATCAATGAAATATAGCTCAAATTATTCCTTATGTTACCAGGAGTAAAAAAGTCCACTTGGGTAACATGTGTGTGGTGGTTCCTTTCCAAGATAATTTGGGAAAATAGGCTAAAGGTCATTTGTTTAATTATTCAAGAATGCATTTTCACATTTTTGTATTCTCTCCTCGCATTATCACTGCTAATCCTTTAACATAATACCATAGCTACTCTTAATGCAAGATTTCGTCAAAAGTGTATGGACTGCCTTTTAGGGCATATAGATCAATGCTCTCCCAACTCACCCCCGTGTATCAACCACATGATGAATGATTTGAAGCTCAAGAGTACTGTAGAAAAGTAAATATTGTCCGACCAAAATGCGGCATATTTGTGCTCATAACAAACATTCAAATCAAACATCCTTTAGCCCTAAATTTCACAGGTAATAAAAAAAAATAGCTTTTTTCTCATAAATACCGGTAAAATCTGGTCCCGGGGGACGAGGCTTTAGCGATGGACCATGGACTTTAACAAATACAATAGGTTTGTAAACCTAACTTTTTTCCCAAGGTTTTCATCTTGACTGAATGTTTGACCCCATACCCCATCTATAAATATCAAGCATATTCAATCCATTTTTATGACAACTCAAACTGGATTTTTGTAACCCACAGAGTAGTGGAAAATGTAACATTGGTCAACCAAATGGTGTACACTCTTTACTCATAAAATCCAAACCAACATTCTTTAGCCAAGATTGAGCACGATAAATGAGAAAATATTTGCTTCCTTCAGGACCCAATCTTGGACCCTTTGAAGTAACATCATGTTCTGGAAGAGCATTACTTGACCTGGGGCATGGACTAAAACTACAGATCCTAAATGGGTTATTAGAAACTAACATTTCTCTGGGTACAACAAGGAACCTTAAATTAATTTTCCCCCGAATAACTGTGCATACTGCTGAAAAATCTCTGTGGCTCCTTGCCACAGATGGCCCTTTAAAGGCACAATGACCCAAAAATTTCAGAACATAATGAAATAGACCCCTTACTGAATCACTTCACAATTCACAAGGCGGTTCCGAACCACAAAGGTCCCCCGCCCAGTGCAGTAAGCTAAAGACAAGAAGCAACAATTTTACGATCTCATGGAAATTGTGATGGAAATAAGTGGTTTCTTTGAAGCTTGTTGTTCTTCCATTGACATGAACTTCAAAATTTTTGGCACTGACCTGTTGACCACACCAACCATAGTTTCTCCTCCTACCACATGATTGTGATTTGACCTCAATACCACACATGACTAAAAAATTTTGGCATTGAATGTTTGACCACATTCACTAGTTTCATGACCAACAACCCATGTGCAAAATTTACCCTTGAATGACTTGAAAGGACTACCACATTTTTGGCACTGATTTTGACCACACCCACCTAGTTTCCTCCTCTACCCTATTATAGTGATTTTACCTTAAATGACCCCACATGACCTTGAAATGACCATCAAATTGTTTTGGCACTGAATGTTGACCAACACCCCCCAATTTTCATCCTCCTACCAATGCTAAGTGATTTGACCTTGGATGACCCCACATGACCTTGAAAACCTTGCCAAAGTTTCAACACGATGTTGATCACACCCCCCAAGTTTCATCCTCTACCACATTATTAGTGATTTGACCTTAAATGACCCCACATGACCTTAAATGACCATCAATTTTTTGGCACTGAATGTTGACCACACCCACCATTTTCATCTCCTACCACATGCGAAGTGATTTGGAACTTTGGATGCCCTCGGACGACCTTGATGACCTTGAAAGAACCTTCAAAATTTTTGGCCTGCTGTTGACCACACCCACCATTTTAATCCTCCTACCCCATGTTAAGTGAGTTGACCTAGGATGACCCCAGATGAGCTTGAAATGACCTTCAAATTTTGTCACTGAATGTTGACCACACCCACCACTTTTAATCCTCCTACCACATGTTAAGTGATTGACCTTGGATGACCTCGGCTGACCTTGAAATGACCTCAAAATTTTTGGCACGATGGTGACCACACCACCAATTTTTCCATCCTCCTACCACATTAAGTGCTTTGACCTTGGCTGACCTCGCATTACCTTGAAATGACCTCAAAAATTTCGGCACTGAATGTTGACCACACCCACCAAGTTTCATCCTCCTACCACAACAGATATGGGTTTTATAAGCAATTTAACTCCATTTTTGCATATTTTTGACCCCATTTGACCTTGGCCATGCCACAGACCCTCCTCAGAATATCGAAGCCACTAATTGAGTGACATCTATGGATTGCCAAAGACGGACACCCATAATTGCTCCAATCAAAAGAATCGTGTTGACGTTTATTATAGCGAATTTAGCCCTATTTTGCCATTTGTGACCCTATTGTGACCCACATTTGCCTTGACCTGTCAACATGACCCACTTTGTATCCACCCACCGCCTACTTGAGATACATCTATGTTGCAAAGATGGACTTCCACATTTACTTAGTTCCAAAGATAACGCGCGGGACGCACACACACACGGACGGCTACCCATTTCTATAGTCACCCTTCGTAACAAAAGTGGCGGGGGGGGACCAAAGGTACTAAATACTGGCTAATTCACCTTTGACTTGTCAGATCAATATCTACTACAAGCCTGAGACAAGTCTGAATCATCGGTCTGAATGCTTTTGAATTGGTGTAACAAAAACCATGCTAGATACACGTTAAATCTTGGCAGGGATTGTCAACACATTGATTTCGTGGCAGGAATTGCCACAGACTGCCACCACCTCTGCTGTTTTACCCATTTTTAAGGAATGTAAACACCCTAACGGCGGACAAGATAGCTCAATCAGTATTAGTAAGGCGCTCGACTCCAGTGTATTGTGCTTGTCCATGCGTATAAAGCGTGCGTTCGAAGTCCTGTGAGCGGCTATCTTGTAATTTCCCTGGACAGAATTAAACGCTTGGTTGTCCCGACACCCATGCGAGATGTGGGAAGCTGGTCCGGCTGCGATGGTTATCTCGATTATGTTTGCTGATGTGGATTGGGACAGCGCTGATCCTGATCTGCTGTATCCTTAGAAATGATGCGAAATGGTTTACGGTATGGTGGGCCACAGTGATCAGCAGCCATTTGTGAAGCTGCTTAGAGGCCAAATAGCATAAGGCGCTAATAAATCTCTGCTTTATTATTATTGTTTCAAATTTGGGTTGTTAGTGATTCGGTAGTAGGGTCTAGTTTATATGTCTGAATATTTTTGGCATTGTGGCCCTTTAAATACCCAGGTATTCTTACCACTTTCATATATTTTTCAACTGCAGTGCCATACTACAGATGGATCAGCCATGGCCTAAACTTGAAGGTTTGAGTCGCAAAACACACCATGAACTTCCAACAACAAGCAACTGGAAGTACTGGTAAGAATTACAATACCTAACCACCAAAGTTTTGCCAGTAAACCACTTACCAGAAAAGATATACATAGGGTGTCATGAAAGTTCCATTCCTTTCAGCTAGATTAGAGTAATTTCAAGTTTAAACCATTGTCAAATTGCTTCTAAAAAGGAGTTCTGAAATTTAAATGTTTGGACAAAATTGGACTAATATAGGTAGTGATTGTCACCAGAGAGGGGGCACTCACATTTTGGAGGGGGGTGATGAATGTAAAGGCTGTTAGACTCTCATTTTCAGCATCATTGCACTCAAAGACCCATATTTTATGAAAATTTCCACCCAAAGACAACATACTTTTGAAAATTTTATGCTGTGACCCAATACCCCTATTTTGGGGAATTTGAAACATTTAACACAAAGACCTCTCTTTTTTAGAATAAATTTTGGAAAAATTTCACCAAAGACCCCATTTTGAAAAAATTATCAAATTTTTTGTCACTGTGAAAGAGCCGTTATTTGGGCCGTCTCCACCAAAGTACCTATTTTTCGGATCTCAGTCACCAAATGCCCCTGGGTTTGCGATTAAATTATGCCATGATCAGGGTGCCACTGTGGCATATGGCATGGTGGGAAGGAAAAATGAATCCAAAACAGGCTCTGAGATAGATAAAAGTGCGGAACTTTGGACTAACAAAGGGAAGGAATTTTCCATTTCAGGGAATACGGCATCCATGCTGGCTAGTATTACTGGCATCAGGAAGTTCAGTTGCATTGTCATTGTCTCCGCCTGACTCTGATTTCAGCTAACTTGTTAACCTTAAAATACAGGCCATCACCTGGAATGATGTGCCCATGCCTATATACATGAAAATGGCCAAGTGTTGATTTTATCGTTTTGTGCAGTTGGAATATCTCCAGTTACAGTTCACCAAAAGGATTTTAGCTTAGCAACCTGGTCTCAAAAAATCGAATTAAAATATGTATCCAATAGCATGGTTATATAATTTGTCGCTTTACA
>JAMKCH010054116.1:0-10702 GCA_023653785.1 Ophioderma brevispina | reverse complement strand
CAAGAAACCCTCCAAAAATGAAGACACCCAAGGATAAATAGGTGTAACTGGCATATAGCTTATCCGTAATTGTCCTTTCCTACCAAAAATGGGACGATTGCTTGCACAATGCTCAACTGGTCCTTACGTTATTGATTTAAAAAATAACAAAAAAGCGAGTTGCAGGTTGACTAGTAGGCATTTGGTGCTCACATTTTTTCCTTTCAATGGTCAGGCAGCACGGCGGGTCAGCGTAAAGTTGTCCAGATTTTCGTGCACAACCAGCTCACAACTTGCCGTGACCCCAAGTATGGCGAATAGGTGGTGCCGAGTAATCCAAATTTTTTTATGGTGAAAAAGGACATATATGAAAATAAAATTCAGTGACAAATATGCTTGAAATATATGCAATCTAGTTGTAGATATCAACATGTATATTAAAATTACTGAAAAAACATGTTTTTTTTGATCGTGTTTGTCGACCAATTTTACTATATGTTGCTGCCACTAACACCTATACTACATTTTGAATCACCGATTTTCCCATATTTAAAAATTCACAGCAAGACAGATTTATGTTTCACCTTTCGTAAAAATGTTTCATTAAGTGGAAATTGGATGAGAAAACTAGGAACCCCGGTATCACGGATAGTGTGTTTTAAACAAAAAACTCCAATATGAAGCTAATCGTTGCTTTAAGCGTGACGAATGGTGTTATTAATGTGCGACTCTAAAGCGTGTGCTGCTAATGGTAAAATAATGCGCTTTGCCTGCGCACCAACGCCACAACCGGTGTGCGCGCCGGTTGGTATTTGTTGTTGTTACTTAGCGGGAAAGCTGAATACCGTCAATTTTGTGTGAATCTTGCCGACTTTTGAACTGTGGTTTCATGCCAAGAAAAAATAGGCCCACAAAAAAGAAAAAAACGCATGATGAGAAGCACCAACGTCGAATTTTAAAAATTTACCATGCTCGTAACCATTCAACTTTGGGAGAAAGTCAAGAAACCACGGTTAGAAAATAGGCTTGTCGAATATTCTTTGGGAATACAATGGATTTTCATTTACGTTAATTTCATTTTAATTTGATTAAATATAATCAAATTTTGATATTAGATTATAGCCAACCTTCTACACATTACATATTGGCCATCACTTCTGAGTCCAACCAACATGCATCCGAGTATATTTGGTTCAAAACAATAGGAAAACGACCAATTACGAAAATTTCCGGTAAAATGCCGCGTGCATGTGGCAACATCTTGCACAGAAGCGTGATAAGAAAACGGGGTCAAACGCGTCTACACGGTGAAACATTATTACTGACTGATGGCAGGGAAAGGGGACAACTACAAATAGATCTATATAGTTGATATGGATTACTAGAAAGCCAAAGGGCCTATTCCATCTGCAACTTGTTTCCCAGGACCACACCTTTGACCGGATCACAGGGAACATTGGCAATTTTCTATTCATCCTGACTCTGATGTTTTTGTTTGCGATTGTTCTCTTCTATCTCACCTAAAAATATAGCAGATTACATTTTTTGCCCCCAGCCAGAGGAGGATTCGAACCCACGACCTTTGGATAACAAGACAAACGCCTATAGAAGATGCACCGCCACACAATCTAGCCGCCAGGAAGTCTTCTTTCGGTAGTACTGAAATACTGAACGGAATAAAGCGCAACATAAATCATGATACGCCGCTATGAGACAAGTCGAAAAAGATGTGTCCTGGAATAAGTCCTCTACATCTAGAATAAAGGTGTAGGTCTATCTCAATCTACCCTGGCACAGTAGTTGTTTTTGAAGTGACTGTAATACTTGTGAACATATACCGTACCCATTCTTCTAACAAACCATTGACTTAACCTAGACATTCATCTTAAATTAGAAGTGTGTATTAGAGAAAACAGGACTTGTTGACATTGAAAGTTTGAATTTGTGCCAACTTTTGTAGACTGCAGTGTATCATCCAACAATTCTACATGTACAGGGTGTGTTAATATTACATAATTGTACAATTTGAACGACTTACCGGTATCCTAATCAATAAAAAAATCACATTAGATTAAAATACCATTACTAAGCAACCAACCCATGCCTGCATTTGTACATGGCTCATTTGTAAGTGTATGATTCAGTATTACTGTAATGAACATTGTACTATTAATTTGGAGAAATGCTAATTAATAATGAGTTTTCCAATTTTGAAAGTAACAATGAAACTGAACTACATAGCCATTGGAAACATTTTTGCAAGTGATAATTTCTGCAGTATTCCAATTTTCACACTTGTGTGATGCAGTGTGGTCTGGGGAGGGGGGAATTTGCCGACCATACTACCACCAATGCATGCTTTCTCTGTGTGTAACCTGGGAAAAGGGGTACTGATGGTTGCCTCATGTATGAAAATGCATTCAAAATGAGTCAAACAGCCTAGTCTTATGTCCTTGGTGGGATGTACTCGTTAATTTGTTTGGTCCGGGATGTGCAGGCTGAGGAGGCGCACCCCATACCCATTTCTAAGGGTCTTTGGATAGAAAAAGGTACCATTTCTAGGATTTTACTTCAAATATACAGGCCATTTTTTCAAAATTCGACTATTTGCTAGATTTTGGGCCATTTTTCGGGAAAACGGGACCCCGTAAGGATTTAGCATGAAAATACGACCCCTGTCTAGGGATTTCTCATGAAAAATGCCCCACTGTAGCGGATCGTCCCCATATGCCTTTAACATGTGAGGACACCCCCCCCCCCCTCGGCTCCTAGCTAACTAACTACTCATGTTTATTAACCTCGTACAGACTCTACCAGTTTTTAAAAAAAGGATATGTTGATAATGTAGATGAAATAATGCATGCCTTAGGCATACAAATAATGTTCTCACCTGCCCCTCATTTCTGAAAGTCTAGATTTGAGAACATAACCTTTCTGTGATGGAAGGTTTTGCACCATATGGAAATGTTTCCAATCATGCACATCCCAGTGTCAGTTGACACAATTGACATCATCCTTAGTTTGAATGGGCTACACTCATCTCACAAATCAGCAGTATGTAAACATAAGACATTTGATACTATCAGTCATGAGATCTGACCTCTTGGGATCTGAGCCCCTTCCAGATATTGTAATGTTTTGATAGTATACAAATATTGACTGCTCATGAGGGAAATGGTGCAAAATAACTACCCAAGGTGACTGGAGACCGTGGGCCTACTATTTTCCCGAGACTGAAGGTCGAGGGAAAATAGTAGGCCCACGGTCTCCAGTCACCGAGGGTAGGTATTTTGCACCATTTCACGAATATAGAGCAGTCAATATTTGTTTTATATAACATATAAAAATATTTGTCATTTGAAAAACTTGCCAAGTCTCGTCGAGATCAGCTGCCACCGCAACTCACAAGGCTAGTCAAGCAGGCTTAGTCTAGTCATGGTTCAATCCAATCGCGGCTCTCTCCCACAAATTTCTCGAACTGCTCTAGACATATGATTTGTTTTACGGTATGCATTATCTACAGCATCAAGATTTCTCCATTTTGAGTCAAAAATTCAGTGGAAATTGCACAGCGGTGAAATGTAAACACGCAAATATCGAGCAGAAGACATGATCGATTAAGTGTCAGAGGTCGGGTCGCTGATCGGGTCAGATCACCGTGAGGCATGGGCGATGCAAGAAACCATGGCAATGCAGGGAAAAAAGTTCCCATAAAAATGAACTATTTCCCCGTGATGGGGGAAATAGTAGCTTTTTATGGGAACTTTTTTCCCTCCTGTAAAATTTTGGGGAACTAGTCTCAAATATTTTATGTCACGTGATAAGGTATCCACCAATCAAATGACAGAAATATTTTTATGTGTTATATAATAATTGATGCATTTCAGGGAGATTACGTGTTCTGTCATCTGACAGATTTGCAATATGTGCATCTATTTGTACATTGATCCGAGATATATTTTTCTAAACATTTTGGGCATTCCCTGTTCACAGATTAAACATTCGATGACCCCGACTATCCAAGGATTGTGTTATTAGACTTGAATGTTAATTTCCCTGTCAAGATTTTTTTTAAGGTGGTAGTGAGTTTCAGTATCCGTTATTCATTTCTGATGAAATTTTACTCTTGGTTGATGACATCATTGTCCAGGCCGAGGGAATATTTAAAGAATAAAGGTATTGCTTTAAGCCTCTTCCGTGTATCTATCATGTCATATCACATGAGGGACGGCATTTATTTAAGTTCTATGTTGTTTTTTACCTTAATCTAACCCAGTGGACTTCAAGACTTTACAAAAGAATGCAAACCATTTATTGAGCATTTATGCTCATGTTACTCTTTTAACACATTTCTGGGACCTGTGCTAGACAATTTCCCGGGCCTCGCACACCAAGGATTTCAGCAGTAAAGATTGGCCTGTTGTGACATGCAGCCAGCACACTTTTGTGGGCAGACCAGATGATATCAGGTTACAGTTTCATTGAAAAACAACCTAGAGGCAAGACATGTCTAGAAATCAAGGGCAGGCTCCAGCTAGAATTGCCTATGTCTCCCTAGCAGTTAGCAATGGTTCAGCTTCACTGAGCTAAAACAATGAAACTGCTGAAGCAAATCTGAGCTAGAAGTAGCCTAAAGTTCAGGGAAAGTATATACCAACTGCAATGTGAGTCTAATTGATCAGAATGCATTGTGGGAAATGGGACCTGATTCAATATTGATTAGGTCAAATTCCAATGACCCAATCAGGTCATGGACTGGACTGATAATGGGCCATTCTTCGGGATGTCACACACGTGACCGAACTTCATTTGCCTCCCATGACAAAACAAATAATCTAGCGAAAGTGGAAACATTATTTTTGGCTAGATTTTGTCCAAGTCTAACCAAAAATAATGTTTCCACTTTCGCTAGATTATTTGTTTTGTCATGGGGGGTAATTGAAGGTTGGTCACATGTGTGACATCCCAAAGAATGGCCCTAATAGAAAAAAAAAGTTCATAATAACTTCTAGTTGAGCATTGAAGAAAGACATCTTATTAAAAAAATCAATACAAAGATTTGAGAGGTCACATTGGCACATGTTTTGAGGTGACATCACAGTGACCAAAGTCGGGTGTAGTTGGATACCAGCTCTGTTAAGTTCAAAGATTATATCTGACGTTATTAAACTTTTGGCCTTTTTACAGCATGCGACAACTCCCAACCTTGGTCACCATCATGCAACTATTAGAAAATTAATTTTGTATAATTTGTAACACCAATACTACCTTTCTATGATCTACATGACTAAGTGTACAATTTCTAAACTTTGGCATGACAAATAGGTTTAAAACAGTTGATCTATAGAATTAAATGTGCAATTAGTAATTCGATAAATCATAAAAACTAACAAAAAAAATCATAAAAATTGTCAAATATAATGAGAGAAAAATTTGAGATTTTAGTCAAAATTGGTTTATATTTTCCGTATGGACACTTTAAACTACATGCAATTGAATGGGGTTTTGCATTTTATAGTACTACTATTTTCTTTATTATTACCAAATTTTCACATTAAAAAGTACATTTTTTAGTTTTCTTTGAGTTTGAAGGTATTTTTTGCAAAATTGATTTTTTAAAATTTTTTTGCGGAGTCAATGATGGTACCCTTTAATGTTATGCTTTGAATCATAGCAAATGTATAAAATTAGATAAAAATCACTCAAATTACACAATTTTAAAGGTACTATCAGTGATTTGATAAATCAGAAAAACAAAAAAAAATCATCAAAAATCAGATTTTGGCATGTTAGTAACAAATACAGGTATCCTAACACACCCTGCAAATGATAGGACCATGCAGAAGCAACCTAATAAGGGCAAAATCGGAAATTTTAGTAATTACTGTCCGTACAGACACTTACTACAACACGTAATTGAATGGAGATTCGTATCTTTGAACACTGCTGTTTGCTTCCTTTTCTGTTAATTCTTCAGTTGGAAAAAGTAACTTATGAGAATTCTAGAGACTTATCCTTCACTTTTAAACTATTTTGGCAAATTTCAAATATTTTCACTCTTTCGGATAAATCACTGATAGTGTCTTTAAATAAAGCATTTAAAAGGTTTGCCTTTTGTAGATCTCCCGAAGTGAATCATCAAGACAACCATGGCAACAAAAGCAACCCCATTTTGAAACTCAAAGTTCCTGAAGGTGTCTCATACTCTCTTAAGTCTCGTCACCTCACATGGCCCTCATCTTGCACATAAACGGATGCCAGTTCTCACAAGGGGCAATACTCCAGTAAGGTCGCCCATATATTGAGCTTCTCTGTTGGACACACCCAAATTCCTCCTTGGAAGGTGTCTTATTTGGAAGCCAGTTCTCGTGCTTTGTCTTGTGGGCATCGTCCATTTCCAATCACTTTGGGGTGTCTCTGCTGTAGCCATCCATACATTCTTCTCTCCTGTAGGAGGAAAAGATAGAAGGTTAAACATGAGCATGCAAGCACAGATTTTTATCCCTGCAAAATTATTCAAGGTTGCCAGACTCGTGCCACGCACTTAGAGGCACTATCAGTGATCCATCGGAAAGAGTCAAAATATTCAAAATTTGCAGAGCAACAGCTGAATGTGAAGAATAAGTGTGGTTGTAAAGGAAGAAAATACAGTTCAAAGAGGTGAATCTCCCAATCAAGTACGTGTTGTAGTAAAGTGTTCATTTAAAAGTCAGTAATGACGAAAATCTACCATTTTGTCCGTATTAGATGATTTGGTCTTATAACTGTAGGGTATGTTAGGATAACTATCTGAATTTTGCTGACTTCTTTGATTTTCGATTAGAAAAATCACTGATAGTGCTTTAAATCACTGCATTACATGGTTTATTTTAACAAGGGTTTTATTTTTGCAAAAAACAATCTGAAACAGAGATGGGAATATAAATGTAAAAGTTTACACACAATACACCATACTCCATTTACATTCATCAGTAACTGAAATCAACCAATTTGTTGTATATTTGCACAACGCCTTTATATGCACGCACGCAACTGCCTATGTTTATTATTGTTGTATGATTTTACTCATGTATTTCTGTTCCGTACACATTGTGCTTTTTCTTCTACATTAGTATAAAAGTTGAGATACAACTGATCAAACAATCGGAAAAATAATATGGCGCTTGAAATTTACCATATACAGAATGAAAATCTTTCCACGATCAAATTTACCCGCATACATATATACAGAATGTTAAACAAATTTTTCTCGCTCGGTAGCTTTTTTCTGAGTAAGATGAGGGTAGGGGTAGTGATACATTTTGCAAGTGTAAAAGTGATAACCATTAGTCAATTTTCAAGAAAAGGTGACCCATTTCACATATCAATGCAGGGCAACGCTTTGGCCAAAATTGGACCGAATTACCCAATTTAAACAAAAAACAATATTTTCCACCAATTCTTTGTTTCTTATTAATTTTTATCACTTCTTTTATCACATATTCATATTTTAAGTAATTATTGGGGAAATTTATTTTTTTTAAAAGAACGTGGCATATTTCTCACTCCAAATTCTCCCTTAAAAAGGGATTAGCAATTTGTGGCACAGAGAAAATTTTTGTAGCCATCTTATAAAAAATACAATCAAAGGATTAGCACTATTTGTTAAAAGGATCCAAGTAGAAAATGCACTCGCTCATCGCTGTAAGCGAAACATTCATGTGTTGAACATGTTTGAACTCCCATGTTGTCTGGTTGCGAGTTAATACATTGTTAGCTGAAAGCAAATTTATTTGTTATATTTTGGACAAAGGATTCAATAGCTTCCACCAATGCATTGATTCCAATGGAGGTTTTCGTACAGGTACTGATGTGGGTCTTTAGTGATGAAACTGGCTAAATTGACAGTACGTCACAAACTTGCATTTTGTTAAGAGCGTTTCATCTCAACGACCACGGCAACCTTACAAAAACTTCCAAGGGAAGCAATGGCATTGTGAAGCTCTGGTATCTTCTTCTTTATTTTGTGATCATTTCTAATTTCTTCTTAGTGCTGATTTGGTTGTTAAAATCGTCTAGACTCATGACTCAGCAAGTCACCTGCTGTAAATCAGGTTAAGTGAATCCTACTTTCTCATGTCGCAAAGGTGTTAGGGCAAAAGGCCCCAGCTGCAATAGCTGCCAGGGGTTAGCTTTGGCAGGTATAACACTTGATAAAGAAACCACAATGGACAAATGGCAGCTAGTGAAGATGGGGCCTTCTGCAGTTTAAACCCTTCGATGGATATTATTGGTAGGAAATATTTGATTGAAAGACTTTCCGACGAATTTATGGATCAAGGGAGATAGTGTCTTCCCACAATGCAAATTCTTCAATACAATTTTCGCCCACTGGTTGTCACATGAATTTAGAGTGACAAAAAGTTACCTAAATGAACAGAATTCATCTCAATCTTGCAATTGAAGGACTTTTGTCACTATAATTCATGTGACAACCAGTGCAAAAAATGTATTGAAGAAATGCATTGTGGGAAGAACACTATACCTCCCTTTATATGGGCCACTCTAAACTGGGGATGGCGCAATTATGGATTGTTAGAGGCTTCCCTATTAAAGCCATCCCAAGCAAGGGTTTGAACATAGGAAGAATTTCTTGGGATTTTGTAGCTAAGTGCTTATAACCTTTCTTCGATTATGGCTAGGAGCTTTTGGGGTTTTGTTTGAGGGTTAGGAAATGGCAAATTTAGTGCGATCCATACTCGTTGTCACCCCAACAAGTGGTTCAAAATAACAACTCAAAGTCATAACATAGAGGATGTAGTTGAGTCCACCCACAATTGCACCAGTTTGGGGAAATTTCCACCTCAATAAGGTAATGTGATCACACAAAAGTTCCTATTCTTAAAGGGCCACCACCCATCCTTTTTCAGCTCAACCCCAACTTTCACATCATCAACCCTGGGATTTTGGTACCGTTATATAAACCTTGTATTTTTCTCATCTCACTGAAAAAATATTTACTGACTCTTCCCATTCTGAGTGCTACAGGCTAAATAGGTTTGTTTACAATAACTGATCGAAAAATAGTAATACTCTAGGGCATTGTAATATACACAATTACTCCTCACATAAGAATTCAAATTAAATTTGGAATTAAAGTGAGATGGGCCCTCTTATAATGCTGTAATCGGGTGGGGCACCTGTAACGCATGAAAAGGATTTTTTATATTGATCATGAAATGTTTTGATGTCCCTTAAACTTCTTGAACAACTTTATCCCCTAAGTTCTTACATGTGTTTATTACAGTTCAGTATAGGCACATTGCAATGCATTAGTGGGATTGGTTCAAAAAACCCTGGTGGGTCATAACAGAACTGTATCCTTGGTTATATTTGTTAGGAATTCGGCTTTAATAGCAAGACCAAGGCTATTGGCCGTAATTATTTTTTTAATGTAAGTGTTGAGAGTATGCTTTACTTGAATTATTTTGCACTAATGGGGAGGGAAATTTGTAATATCAGCACAATTTTAATCGAAAATTATAGACGGTATTTTGGTACCAAATTAGCGGCTGGCGTAAAATGAAAATGTGGTTGAATTAAAATGCATGATATCTAATATTTTGCAGTTTGGCAATTTCTTTGTCAAAATATAAGTTAGCCGATAATCCACTGCGGTAAAAGTCGAAACAATTGATGGAATAAATTTGGGGGGAATGGATTAGCTTCAACATTTTCAGATTTTATATAATGGCAGCCAATTGCTGGCTGGGATTATTTCTCAAGAATTACGGTAAAATTTCACTAAGCAAATTGGAACAAATGGGAAGGGGAACCCCATGAGGGCTAAGACCACACAAAGGATCAGCCAACGCAAAACGATAATATTTTGACATGAAAAGGGATTAATTTTTGACATATGTGTTATTTTTAAAAAGATCTTAATATTTCAATAAACTACATGGAGCAGTAATTTCTATTAGGAATAATGGAGAATTGGTTATTTCAAGATACGATCACCCGCACTCTGGGGATACGTTGCCAGATTTTCTGTGATTTTTGCGGAATTATACTCGCGTGAATAAAAATGCCCATGTATTATAATACAAAGGAACCTTACATGTAGGTGTACAATTAATAGGCAATATGTGTGCATACAGATGTTTTGTGGATTAGTGCTCTTGGACATTTTTGCAAGTTATAAAAAAATTAACGGTTTGCTGAGCTCTGTTGTTTCATTGCCCATTCACATTATTTACATGTCTTTAATTTCGCAGTTGTGGCACACATAGAATTCATAAAATTCAAACTAACTTTGGGGTTTAGGATTGACGGCAAATTAAGATCAGATTCCTTTTGCCCCAGAACATTAAAGTACATCTCAAATTGTCTTTTTTGCCATCACAACAATATGCTGCTGTACACTTTCCTGCTAAGTTACGACTATACAATGAGCTATAATATTTCAAAAAATGTTATTAATCCACTCTATTGCCTCATCCCAGCCAATATTCTAATTTGGTGGGGGGTGCAGAATGATGGTGCACATATGTTTTCTGCCAAGTTGACAATACTAATGAGCTCATTTGCATATTTTGAAAAGTAATTTTCCTTTTTTTTTTTTTTTTAATTGATTTCTTGTTTTGATTAGAGGTTAATTTCTGCATAATTTTCGTAATATTTAAAAAAATGTATAGATGATGTTAAGGAATCTGTGACAAGAATAATTGAACCCTTATAACAT
>JAMKCH010054113.1:0-10188 GCA_023653785.1 Ophioderma brevispina | reverse complement strand
TAAAATTGTTGTGTTGTCCACCAAAAAAACCTACTATACTCTGTTCGATCTCAAGTTTGAGGGTGACGCAGGCGGGTGACACTGTGTACAAAATGCCCATAGACGATTCGCAGGCGTACTAATAGTGCCACCATTTTAGATAAGTCACGTAATCGGGAATGACGTAGCAGCACAGCGCCACGTACGACCGGCGATCCATAAGTAACATATTTCATGCAGTATGCCTCCACTTTGTTGATCGAGTGTCCTATCCGGATTTATTTAGGATCCCTGAGTGACGTCAATGCGTATATTAGGTTTGCACCCTAGAAATGCATGCGCCGACCTTGGAATTGGAGCATTTATGCACGCGAACAAAGGCGGCGCAATCGAAATGCTTGAGCAAATGCAGAGTAGCATCATGACGTCACCCTCAAACTCGAGACCGAACAAAGTACACATCACACTTTCAAAGTATATGGGGAGAAAACGGTCCATTATGAAATATCCAACCCTGGTTTAAAACTGGATATAAAGTTAGAAAGTTAGGCTGGTATTCTGAAAGGGAGACTAACTTTAGACCTGGGTTTAAACCAGGGTTAGTCCTACAAGAGGGGACTTTTTTTTCTTACAAAATACTCTAAAAGTGTGCTGTAACGGGTGAGAAAATTCCTTATGGATGGGCTGTTTCAGCCCATCCATAAGGAATTTTCTCACCTGTTACATTTAACTTTCACAGTATTTTGAAAGGAAAAAAGGTCCCCTCTTGTAGGACTAACCCTGGTTTAAACCCAGGACTAAAGTTAGTCTCCCTTTCAGAATACCAGCCTTAGACTCTCTTTGAGAATACCAGCCTCAGTTGCCTACTCTGTACTAGAGGCATCAGTGCCTCGTTTCTCTGTTCAAATGACTCATGCTGACCTTGTGGCTCAAACGACTTGTGCTGCTCTTGTGGCTTTCAATGTGTTTGCTGCTCCCATACAACAAGGTATTGTACTGAGAAACACAAAGAATCCCAGAACACCGACAAGCACTCGCATATGCATATTATTATAAGCACAAGCTACTTGCATATGCTTTCCAGCAGGGCACTGATCTTCGCCTGGCAAGTCCTCTGTACTACAATCCAACAAAACACTTTCATTCCTGCACAAGTGACGTCAACAAGATTGAAGTCTTCGTTTCCATCATCAGGAAGTTGGATTGAGTCTTGGCTCACATCTGCAGATTTTAATGAAGTCACAGCAGGTTCATATTCAGAGACAGACTGCTCACTACCATTCACATTGGTGTATAAAGTAGAGTAGTCCTTATCCAAGTCTTTGTATACAAAACCTAATTGTTGACATATCACACTGGAAGTTCTGGTATCCCACTCGCTGCATACGATACTCCACGATCCATTCAAAAATAATTTAACTTGGCCTTTCTTTATGAGGTAAGGCTGGAAGGAAATTGATCCATCTTTAAACAAGTTTTCAAAATGAACATCACCCTCCTTCCCTGCCATGGAAGTACAGCACTGATATCCATCTATTAAAATTGCAGCTATACATGTATTTACCATGATAAATAAAGACCTCATCATAAAAAGCCTTTCAAAGCAAAAGATTTTTTCCGTAAAAACAGGTAAATTATCTCTCTATAAAAGTAACAAAATAGGTATGTATTTATTTTGATAAAAGTAGAAATTTTAAACACCCTATGCAAGGGCTTCTGTATAAGATAATCTATGTTAAAATCAACACTTTTTAAAACACACTTAAATTTACAGAAAGAAACCGTAAGCTTTGACCTGAGGTACGGGTTGCTTGCTAAATTGTCACTCTGATAACCTGATGTGAGTTCTGTTCACAGGTTTGTACACATAGATTGCTAAACCAATGATGAAGACCAGAAGAACTGCCATGATGCTGAAGGAAAGACCTGTAAAACATAAGAAAGCCACTATCAGTGATTCACTCAAAGAGTCAAAATATTTAAAATTTGCTGGAATACCTTAAAAGTTAAGAATAAGTGTGTAGAATTCTCATATTTTTTGCAACTACAAAATTTGGCAGAGAAGGAAGAAAACAGTGGGTGTTCAAAGATACAAATCTCCATTTAGTTATGTGTTGCACTAAGTGTCCGTACGGACAGTTATAACTAAAATATCTGATTTTGTCCTTGTTAGGCTGCTTTTGGTCTTATAATTTGTAGGGTATGTTAGGATACCTATACTTCTTACAGATATTCAAAAATCTGATTTTTGATGATTTTTTTGATTTCTGATTTAGCAATCACTGATAGTGCCTTTAAGGTGGCAGCCAATTTTGGTAAATAAATTTACTGCCAAAACATATGCAAATAAACAAGAATCTGCCTTTCTTAAAAGGTGCAACTTACTCTCCTTAACAACTTACTCTCCTTAACCATGTGTTTTTGACTTGAAGGCACAATCAGTGATTTGTTAAATAAAAAAAATATCAAACTAGAATTTCGCAGTTCTCTGCTTTTGCGCTCGCTATATTGAAAGAATGTAAGCTATGGCCACTCAGCCAATTTAATTTTACAACTTGATCTCACATGACCTTTGACCTTGGAATGTGACCTTTGACCTCATCAACAAATGAGGGATCCCATGTTGCACTTATGACTCAAGTTTGGTTCCAATCACAGATTTCTATTTTTAACACTAGATAGCAAACGCCAGCTCAAAAGCCGTAACCATCTTTTCCCGCAGCGCGTACTTATTTCCATAGCGTGGTGTACCAATTTATTCATATATTCCCTGATTTACATAGCGTGGTGTACCAATTTATTCATATACTCACGCATTTGCATAGAACGATGTACCGTTTCCAGGCCAACAGGTTACGGCGCATGCGCGTACGCTTGCGAGTTTCGAATGGATACCGTAATGAATATTTATAATTTTCAAAACATGGTTACGGTGGCCGCCTACATGTATTCTTCAACGCGGGCGTACGACATCTCTGTTATTAATATCTATGGTTCCAATTGAACTTCCAACTTTTCAATTGAGGTAAAAAACTTAGACCCACAAAAAACATTTTAGTGACACATGTGCACAGCCACACGTACAACGGATTGCTCAGTGGCCCTGTCAGATATATATTGGCAGCCCACAAAAATAAGATTTCCATATTTGTGAAAAGTGTAGGTATCCCACTTTAATATCCATAACATTCTTGCCACTAAGTATTACGTACCTGGTTTTGTTTGGTAATGATGTCTGGTGGGCTAGTTTTAATGTCATCCAAATCTACGGCATCCACTAGCAATGTCAACTGCAACACTGCACTGCTCATAAGTATCCACAAGATTGATAATTTTGCCTGCATATTCTTCACATCTTTTCCCCATATGTAATAAATCCAACTGTATATTGAATAAGAAGATACAAATTAAAGAGTCATTTATACTTTGTCTCGTCTGAAGTATGAAGTGGTGACGAGCACATACACCCAGTGCCACCTTTCAGTTGCAGTGCGCTTGTACTTTACTTACGCGCGCACTGAAAGTGAATGTATACACCCAGTGTTCGATTTACCAGAAAAAAGTTACTTGCACTTGTGCAGGTAACATACCTGCACAAAATGGAAGCAACCTGCACACACTTTAACCATCATTTGGCATTTTTAAACTAAGAACATACCCTATTTCTGCCTAAAACTTGCTGTCTTTTTTCGTCACTGGATTCCCAAGATCTAGATCCCTTATTGTTACCACTTGATTTAGATTTCCAAAATAGAAGAGCGTCTTTCTGCGCCATTTTATTCACGTGGAAATAACAGAGTACACAAACACGATTGTGATTTTGTTGATTGCGATGTCGTTGATCTATCATCTACCGTGTTTCATTTTGTGCAGTGAATCATTTTTTACAGGTAAAAAGTAAAAATTGGCATCATTTCGTAAGGAATACAATTATACATTACATATTTATATCGATAAGTATTTTTCTGGTCCAACTGCCTAAATTTGGGCTTAAATTTCACATGCACATGTGCAGGTTCTTTTGGAAAGTTGCTTGCACAGAATCAATGTCACCTGCATATGTGCAGGCGTGCAGGTGGTAAATCGAACACTGTATACACCCGAGTCACTACTTCATACTTGAGTTAGAGTATAGTGGTCCATATCCCCACCCCAATCCCAACCCCACCCAGTAGCGTAACAAGTGGGGGCACATTCAATGGCCCACTCTTACCAGGAAAATCAGCTCGACCTACCGGGAAACGGAAGGGAAGAAAGGAAGTAAAGAGAAAGGGTAAAGGAGAGAGAAGGGGAAGGAGGAAGAGAAGGGAAAAGTGAATGAGAAGAGAAGGAAATAATGAGTTTTTTGTGCGGCCAAGCCCCCCCCCCAGCTCTTCAGAATTTCCAACCGACTGAAAAAAAAAACAGCCGGAAAAATTAACGCCGGAAAAATCTGGAAAACTTCTTGAGTCTTGCCCCCCAGGAGCCTTAGGTCTTAGGTTACGCCCCTGACCCCACCCCACCCCATGATTTGCATAAAGAGGGTTGAGAATTTTATATCATCTGAACCACAGTGCGCCCTATCCTACATTGCATTGCCCAACTGCACTCATTATCATGCTTTGAGGTGTCTGATACGCGACAATATCGGATTCTACGCATGATAATGATCAAATTGGATGATTTGCACCCAATATTTATTGGTCTCGCTATGAGTTTTAAAATATTGGGCTCGACTGCGTCTCGCCCAATATTTTTGCAACTCATAGCTCGACCAATAAATTTGGGCTGAATCTATCCAATTTTATTACAAAGTTTGTACTGCATCATCCTACCACAATAGATTTATTAATTTGAATTGGATTTGCAGTGAGTTGAAGCAGGAATCAGTGACCGACATACAATTTCAATGCACTGATGCAGTGGCATGCACAGGATCTCTTGAAACGAGGGGCCACTAGTAAAAGTAAATGACATTACGATAATTGTACATATGGAGGCAGTTCCAATGATTGTAACCTCAGGTCTGACATTATTTATCACTGGACATTATAAATTTAATGACAGTACAAAGCATTATCATTGTTTTGAGGAGTCCAAGTGTGTGAAAATATCGGATCCAAAACATGACGATGATAAAATTGGATGATTTATGCCCAATAATAATTGGTCTTACTGTGAGTTTTAAAATATTGGGCTCCACTGCGTCTCGCCCAATATTTTTGCAACTCATGCTCGACCAATTAATTTGGGCTTAATCGATCCAATTTTATATCAATATTGTGAAATAGGGCCCACTTTTTTCCCGCCAAAACATTCACGTACAAAATTATAGCTTTATTCCGTTGTAATACTAATATATTGGTGGGAGAAGAGTGGGCCGTGAAACACGAGAATGCCCAGGGTTTCTACCTATTGTGTCAAGTGGAGTTAAGGGTAGTGTCAACCCTAGTGCTTTGTTTTTACACGAATTTCTGATTTTTGCACCATTTTAAACATCAACCTGTGTTCTATCGTTACCAACAAAGGTTATCCCATGCAGACAATCCTGAGTTGTATTTTTTGCCGATTTAAAACAGCTATTTGACCATTTAAAGTCACAAAAGACCACATGGTCTTAACGGCGGGAATTTAAGCACATTTCATGCCATCAGGCGAAAGGCGCAGCATCGCGTCGCGCGGTGAATTTTTGCTGCGCAATGAAGTGTGCGCGTGCTTTAATGTACTTTTGCGCGAACACATCTTGAAAAAACGAAAAACAATATTTGAAAATGTAAACAAAGCGCTAATTTAGACCAGATGAAATTTCAATTTCTTCTGATTTCTGGAGTTAGAGACAAAGGATGTTTGATTCAATAGTGCATAAGGATGTATTTCCTTCACTTGCACAACATAGTCAATTTTGAAGTTCAAAGATAAAGTTATTTGAGAAAGAGACCGCTTGAAACGGCGTGAAAAGTCACTTCTTTACTAAATCACAGATTTTCTCAATGTTCAATTTTCACAAAATTGGGCAAATTTTCATTCAAGATAACTCCAAAAATACCGAAGTAAAAGGTAAGGTTTAACTTTCCTACGATAGCAATCGGTCTTCTCTAGGGACGGTTTTCTCAATTTTTCATTTTCCGATTTCTAACTAAAGATATTCTCCAATATATACTCAAATTTTGGAAAAGAAAGGTAAAAATCACACTTTTTTTAAATTTTTCCTTATATTTCGAAAAGTAAGCTCTATTTTTAAAAAATGAAAAAACCGTCCCGAGACAAATTTGTCTTGTTTCTAAAAAATAACATAAGAAATCATGAAAATTCAAATTGTTTTGTTATAAATGCTGTCTGAAAATTTTGGGGCAAAATCATGTTTTTTTAGTATTTTTCTCAATATACGGAAAGTTTTACATTAATCTGATGACATCATCGGGTTCATCGTCCAATTTTCTTTCTAGAAATGTATACTTTTACAGACAATAATTAAATATTTGCAAAGTTACAAACCAAAATAGATACTCGGAAGCTCAAGGTTGACACTACCCTTAAGCCGCATTAGAAAACTTCACTGTGAATAGGCGGTAACACACATATCTTCTTCTGAAGTGAGGACGATAGTCAATACACCTCATTTTCCTAACACCTTCCCTGGTTTTACAAATGCCGAATTTTACCAAGCATGCAAGTATGGAGGAGATCAACCAAGTACCAAGCATGCAAACTATCCACAAAGATTGATATTTTGCCTGCATATTCCTCACATTCTTTTCCCCATATGTAAAGGGTTTCCAAATTCATAAGTGTGTCAGAAAAAAAGTGTTACAGAAACTCCAGTTTTAGCTTTCACATCATATGGATTTATTGAATTTCAGCGCGAAACTGTAATTTAAAGCAAGAACAGCACATTTGTGTTGGTAATTGTCTAGGAAACTATACCTGCGAGTGGTAATGCTCAAAATTAATGCGTATAAATTTGTTATAATAGAAGCGATTTTGTAATTAGAAAGAATTGGGATCCTTGGCTGTAATTTAATAATAGTGGAGCTGGAAACGCCACATTATCCGTCCATGGTGAATTAATAGTCCCAAAATGCCACCTCACTGACATTGGAAAGAGGTACGGGTATGTGCGGCCCTTAAGACCCCCTTTTCGCGTCTCTCCAGCCGTTCCAAAGACCCCCAGTTGAAGCATAATCCAATGCAACTGCGCAAAAATCTCAAAATATCCAGAAAATAGCGGGCGCTCGTCCAAAAAATGTGCTGTTTATTGCTTTTAAAAGTTTACAGCTCATGATTATTATGGACATGATCATGAATGATGGTGGAAACTTAGTTGTGCTTGTCCAACTCGATGTATTTTGTCAATTTATCGCGCTATTCTCTGTAACTGGCTGGTTATTACTTTCACATGTCTATTACTACTCCTCATCGGTCCCAGTATACTATAGGGGATGAATTTAGTAGTCTGCCACCACGTAAAATTCGGCACAACCTGTAACATGCAGTTGATTCCGTTAATGTTGCCGAATTCTTAGCCGTGGCAGCATACTAAATTTTCAGTCTTCAGTCGGATTCTCCTTATATTAGCAGCCTGAAGCTCAAACTAGGAGTTGGATGCCGATGACCTATCAGCCGGTGCGGTGAAAATCAAGGTGCCAGATGACATACAAGCAAAGAAAAAAAACTCAATATGTGCTGAATAGTGTTATAATACAAATGAAGTGCTGGTGCTGGTGTGCTGCATGGAAAACTTAGAGACATCTTAAAAGGCGGGTGGCTGCCAAGCTTCATTCATAGCGCAAAACTTGCACGAACGAGTCAATGGACGAGCCTGAACAGTGACGGAATTTGAAGTCACTGTGCGCGTTTATAAATAGATCAGTGAGTGGCGAGTGGAAGTCCCGTACGGAAGCCGCAAACCGTTTAAATGCCTGCTTTAGTCGGTGGTGCATAACTGTGCTGCAAAACAACGGGTCATCAAATCGTTTTTTAAGACCGGACATGAGAGGTTTGCTACATGCAGGTCAAAGAATATTAAAGGGGGAGCAATGGGCTAAAAGGGAGGATAAGAGGGTACAGTGGTGTTCACGGGACTGGTACATGGTAATGAAGCTTATAAATAGGGTGACCCTGCGAATGAAATGAGGTCAAGCGAGCCTCGTCCAAAATGGATCCCGTTTGTAACGTTAATCATACAAAAAATACTAGACTGAGGGAGTGGTCTTCAACCAACGGATTTGAGTGGAAAAAATATGTATCAAACAATTTTCGCTTTAGAATATTTGTCAAGTTTAGTGATTACGTGCTAAACTATGGGAACGGCAAAAAACCGACGCTGGGATCCTAGCCGGCCCCCCCGATCTTAAGGGTTGGTGGTGGACGCATCTCCCTGATGGCTGGAAGTGCTGCCGACCGGGAGAATTCAAAAATGTACGGGGGCATTATTCTGCTGAGGCTGGAAGTTTATTCCAGATGCGGTTGCCCTCGGAAAGTAGGAATATCCGGAAGAACTCGACAATTGGTTTGGTTTGTTGGTATCTAAGATGGTGATGGCTGCGGACTGTGTTTTCCTGAGGTGGCCAGTTGGAAATATGATTCAATCTCCAACTGGCCACGCAGGCAGCCGCATTCATATGATGGAAACGAAATATGCACAAGGTGAAACTGATCTTATAAAACATGATGGATTGATTTACAAGCGTCTTATATGTAATGAGTCCCATGCAAGATCTTTGGAGGAGTGGCGTTACTTGAGTAGTTCTGCGGTAGTCTGAGTGTACAAAGCGAGCTGCTTGGTGCTGTGTGACTGTTCAGACGGTTTAATATAAGTCTGGGTATGAGGATTGCCATGTTCTCCACCATATTCCTAATTGGGGGCGAAACCGGTGATGGCATAAAGTCTTGTTCCCACATCTTTGACTGCAGGCTGACAAGGTCTCCTAAGCAAAATAGACGGATTCTTTGGTGAGTGCACTAATATCTTATATACAAACAAAATGAGAACTGGCCGAGGGGACCGACCCTTGCGGGCACGCCCGATGTACATCCATCCAACTGGAGTGGGTACCATTATGGACTGGCCTGCTTTCTGTGTTTGGGGAATGATTTTAACCAATCTCAAGAGTAGTAGGACCACTGATGCATAATGCTCCAAAACTTACTGACAATCTACAGTGAGGGGACTTTGTCAAAATGCTTTACTAAAGTAAAGACATATAAGATCCAGTCTGACCACGATGGTAGGGTCGATGCCCAATCATGAGTGGGAATTACAAGAAGTGGGTGACTGTTGACAATTTTGTCCGAAAGCCGGTTGGTTATCAAGCAAGCGTTATTGGTGAGCGATGTTTGGCAATATGGCCTTAATACTACATTGTTCCATGAGTTTCCAGGAAAGGAAAGACTGGAAGCGAGATTGGTTTAATTCCCGAGGGTCGGCTTGGGTCCGTTTTTGTACAGACAGTTACCGGCCTACTACAGTCATCAGGGTTATAACAGCCCAGATCGTATGCTTGTTGGAACAAAAACTGCATGGCAGGGGGGTCGTTTCCTGAGCAACCGTCTTGAGCGAGTCTTGCAGGAATCTCATCAGGCCCGTAAAGCTGTTTGGATTATATTTGCCGAACTGGCTGTTCTACGGCCCTCCAGACAATGTTTTTTATTTAGTTTTAGCACTTGTTTAATTGGTGGTAGTGAGAATGCTTTTTGCTTTGGAATATTTATAGGGTCCTCTGGTTGAAAACTGCTTGGAATGTTATTAAGTGCACGAGTGCTTTCTCGGAATCTGTTAAGCGCAAAGCTTCCCTTTGGATTTGAAGTGGGGTGATACCTTATGAAGTTTCCGTGCGCATTAGTTTGAGTATCGGACCAAAAATGTCTTAGGGTTATCTTAATGCTTTTCCCCTACCACTCCATTGGATATGGCGAGTGTGGCCCTGTGGGCATGACGCACAAGTTTAGATAAGATACTCTGTTTGCGATGTTTTTGTTTTTTTTTTTTTTCCCTAAAAAGAATCCAGTCTTGTCTGGGTTGATTTGGATTCTTCTGCTTTAACCCTTAACCCACAGCCTATCACGCTTTCTACTATACAATGTATAGCAGGGGGGGGTTCTCAATAGGAGGCCCGCGGGGGGGGGGGCCAAAAACCATTGCTTTGGTCCTCGACTTGCTCGAAAGTAAACTTAGGAAACATAAGAAATTCAGCTGTAATTGGCCCCGGGGGGGCCACTCGAAATAATACT
>JAMKCH010054112.1:0-10148 GCA_023653785.1 Ophioderma brevispina | reverse complement strand
GCATTGTTCAAAGTAGTAACACACCACGTTAGGTTTGGACAATGAATGGGAAAGCCTTTAAATGACAGCACATATAGTGTCCAGAATCAGAGGTAAGCATTATGAGGTTGATTTCAGTCTGGCAATTGGAGGATAACCAAGCACTTCAATCAATAGGTTTCTGGCATTTCTAAAAATATCTTGGATAAACATGAACATTGTACGTTTCCACTAGTAAAATAATGATAAATGAACAGGTAAACTATCAACACTGTATGGTGTTCTACAGAACAGTTTACTGACTGTAAATTGTAACGCCTCTTACCTCAAACAAGAATAAAAATTATAGAATGAATTACTACCTCGCAGCTTAAACCTATATTCCAATATTATCATTGGAAAGAACATAGCTAATGAACTATTTTTGAAAACAAATTATTCAAAAAATTATTTCTGTACATTCTGCATTACAATACTTCAGCAGACTAAAAATGAATGTGATTAGTTTCCAAATCTCCTTCAATAAGTAATAGTCCAAACTTAATATTGAAATGGAAAATGGCTGAATGAATTTTAAATGGGGAAATCAAAATTTCAGGCACTAGTAGTACAACAAGAGCTTAATTAATACCACATATGGTCCGAAGGAACCATCAGGCATAACCATTGACAGAAAAATTACAGCAATACAACTTTCACAAGAGGTATGCTTTGTGCAGGTTAAAATTACTGGATTATTAGAAGGTAATTTATTTTGTGAACTGGGCTTCTTGAGAATTGACACCAATAAATTGCCCCCAAAATAACTGCTAAATACTTGCAGCCCCCGATCTGCTACCTCTTTTGTGCGGAATGGGAACAATTGCATTCTTGTGTTGCAGACGTGTTCTTGTGTGCGTGTGCAAGGCACATGTAAGTGCATTGCGTGTGTTTTAGTTCTCAAATTCTTACAGTCGACTAGCAAATAAAGAGATTTACTTACTAACTTGGTACTGAAATCTTTCGAAAGGATGTTCATTTAATAATGACTTACCCTGTATAATAAACTTACCCATAAACAATCATAGCACTGGTATAGCCAAAAGAATACCCATCATCATAATAGTTACAACAACTGTAAAAATAAAAAATACCATACAATAGTCAATAAACATGAAGTGCAATAAATAGTAAAATCATGTTAGCACATATAACCAAGTACACAGAAAACCAAAAACTCATTTACATTACTAAGATTACTTTAAGTTAGACGCATTAATTAGTCAATTGTTGAACTTAGATATTTGACATCGAGTGACCGGCGTTATAAACTATGGAGTGTCGTCAGGGTTTTGACCCAGTAGACGCATTCATGTTGAAACTCGGAGTGTTATCAAGGGTTTTCTAGAGGGGTTTTATCCCCCTAAAAAGCTTTGGGTGAAGCAAGATTTAAACATTTGGAGTGTTTTCGAGTGTCGTACCGTGTGGACAGATTTGGGGGGACAGGAGCGGGGGGGTTGAACTCGCAAGGTCATTCTTTCAATATCACGAGCCAAAAAGGCCACGGCTTTCAAGTATATTGACTACCTGGGCTACGCTCCAATAGAAGAAAATTTTGAAGTGGGGGAGGAGAATGGTCAGGGGGGTGATTTCAGAGTTTCCGCCAGCGGTGGACACAACTTGGACTGAAGTAAAATACTTGATTTAAATTTCACTTCCGGAGTTCAAACCTTTGGAGTTTGGACCGTCGAACATGGCTGTATGTCATTATTTACAAGATTTTGACAGGAACAGATTAAACTGACAACAGAGAAATTAACAGACCGTTAACAAGCAAGTTTGTTAAACAGGTTAGGGCCTTGGTATCTTGATATAGGTCGGCGACGTTACACACTGGGCAATTGTATCTGTTAAGTTTTAAACTATGGGCCATAACGTTTCACAGGAATGGATTCGCAGGCAACAAAAGAAGTGACGCTAGGATGTGAAACGCGGTCTAAGGAATTAGAACCCACAAGATGAATTGTATAAGCAAAGAGACACATAATTCAGAGACAGGGGGAAACAGAAGACAAGACGGAAAGTGAACACAATAAATAAATGGGATTGAGAAGAAGAGAGAAATGTGAGAGAGGGGAGAGGAGAGTGGGAGAGGGGGAGAAGAGAGAGAGGAAGAGGGGGAGAGAGAGAGAAAGAGAGAGGGGGGAGAGGGAGGTGAGAGAGGGAAAGAGAGAAGGAGAGAGAGAGGAAGAGAGGGAGAGAGGAAGAGGGGAGGGAGGAGATGGTAGAGAGGAGAGGGGGATGAGAGCAGGAGAGAAGAGGAGCAGGAAGAGGGGGAGGCGGGAGGATGAGAGCGAGAGAGAAAGATAACATGACAAAAGACAAACAAGATGGTAGACAGATGCAATTTACAGCAAGCCAACAGAAACAGGAAACAGACACCAAATAATATAACTCAAACAAAAAATTGTCATTTAAAAAAATTCTCCCATATGACCCTACAGTAACTTATCAACATGGATACTCCACAATGCACAAGAGTACTTCACCATCATTGTATTGATTTCAAACTATTATTCAAAAGGATGATGTGCCCGTTTATGACATGCCAGCATTTCCTATTTGATGTAATATAAATCTGTGGCATTTCCTGTGAGGATCATGGTATGCGGATATGAAATGTGTGCTAAAGGAAAAGAATTACATAGGCTGCCCCAAATATTGATGGACATTTTTCTCGCGGGATATGTTGCGTGAATGTTGCTGCATCTATACTCTTGAAACCAATGCATTAGGGGGTTGTCTAGGACTCACAGGGACACAAGAAGTATTTAAAAGTAAAACCTAATTACAAAAACTAGATATTTAACACCAGTTACTCCCGAAAGGTGTCTTAGTGAGGCATACAAACACATCTGGCTTTCTGGTGTAATCAGCAAAATAGTTTGAAAAAAAGAAGAAAAACCACTTGAAAAGTCATTAACCACACAATATGCAATATCAAATATCGGCAGTGGAAAAATGTAATTAAATATTTCATGACCAACTTACAATTATTACTTTGAAAAAAAAAATCATCAGACTTTTAAAAAAAAAATGTTGAATTTTTGGGTTCAATATTATGAGAAGCATCCTGTGTCTTAAACAGTGTCTCTTAAACTAATTTACTACAATGAAAAAAAAAAAAAATCAAAATTTGAAACATTAATAGGTAATTATTCAAGACTCTGAGCTCATGTTCGGATCATAATGGACCAAGGTTATAAGACATTTTCTGTCATTAGGTATCTTGTAGGTATTATAGTAAAATACATTATGAAATTACGCCTTCCGATCTGACTGGTGGAATTTAGGTGAGAAAAACCATTTTGATGGCCTAAACTAAATAGAAGGCTAAATGAGAATTGAATATATTTTTGTGCATTGTAAACGAATGTCTTCATACTTTTAAAATAGTAATGGGTCTCCTGAGGGGGAACAACCCATTCACACCGCAGCTGCGGTGTCAAACTCTTATCTTGGGTTGTGGTCAACCAGCAAAATCAACAATGAAAATTTCTTGATTGCTGATAATGACCACATCAGAGTGTTAAGACTAGATAATGAACAGTGATGATGAAATCACCATGTATCCAATTTTGTCAGTGAACTTAAAGCAGCACTAGCACATTTTCACAAAATATGAAATTTCTTGAATTTGCTCACAAATGATAGTCTAGGCCATTGGAAGAATAGCGACTCATTTATATAGTTGGTTCCGAAATTTCGACCCATTTCTATAGTTGGCTTTGAAATTTCGCACCATTTTCATTGTAATCTTAGCAAAATCGGCCCATTTTCATAGTAACTTTTCCAAAAATCAGAAAAATCAACCATTTTCATTGTGATTTTACCGAAAATCAGAAATTGACCCATTTTCATAGTAAATTGTGACCAAAAATTGAAAAATGGACCCATTTATATAGCAGCAATGACCTCAAAAAAATGACCCATCAATATAGTAGCATGGTGGGAAAAACGACTCATTGTTATAGTAAGGGGTGAAAATGTGACCCATATCGGCAGCACATATGTACTGACCCTTTTCCAATGAGTAACCCCCCCGGGTCTGGAATAACCCAATCCAGCCCACCATCATATCCTTGGTGTAAGACCTGAATGAAAGAAATTAATCAAGCCCTGCTCCTCCAACAAGCGACTGTTTCTATAGCACTAAATTGTGACACTAAAGGTTATTACATAATGTCATGCCGCTTACCGCTTTGCCGCTCTGATGATGAAATTTACGTCACTACGCAAAGCGTCAAGCCGATAAATCGATCTCCCTGCCGCTCGGGCTGCCGCTTTGGGAAAAGCGGCAAATCGCATTGAGTTGACTTGAGTTCAACTTTAGAGCGGTGCTGCTCGATGACGTAGTTCAAGCGATAGCGCCGCTTGACTATAATAGCTCAATCCTGCAAGCGGCGTACACCAAGCGGCATGACACTATGTAATGACCTTAAAGCCAGATGAATCCACAAACAGGTCATAAAATAGTTTAAAGAGGCAGCTCTGCATAAATGATACCTTATCTGAAACTTGAAAGCCAAATTTGACAACCTTTAAAGGAGTGACAGAGAGATCTGATAAACTTGATACCTTATATGCAAAGTCCCAGAACCTGGCTGGGCTCTCATTTTTGTAACAATGTTTAAGTAGTCTATCAAGTTACCTCTCCTCCCCAGTGAAAATACTTAAGTAAATATGGTAGTGCCATAATATATTTTAAAGGTTCATTTCGTGATTTCCGCACCTTTCTGTTGTTGTTCATTGATCACTATATATCCATGAGAAAAGCTTATTTCCAAAATTTGAGCTGATCCCGATCTTGCGGTTTCGTGTTATGAACAATTGCTCGTTTCCCCACGGTCCCCATAGGCGACTGTGCTTTAATTTCTGTCCGTTTCCCACGGTCCGTTTACGGACCGAAATACAAAATTGCGAATTTCCAACAGATGCGGACCGCAAATTTGCACGTAAAGATGAGCAACATGGATTAATAAGGCTAACGTCAGATGATATAAAAATCTCACAACATCTTTAGGTAAGTCGGGGGACGAGGCTGTGGATCACAAAATGCCCTTTTAAAATCCATGATCGTGTAGGAAATACTCTCTGAATATATTTGACCTGAAAGATGAACTCACTGAATACAACATTATGATACATCCTATACTTATATACATGTGTTACATAAAGCATCAATTTCACTCAATTTTTTCTCAAGAGTATTTCACTCTTGGGGCAAAATTCTCAAGAGTTAACTTTCAAATCTGAAGAATGAATCCTGTATTAAATGTCACTGAGAGCATAAAATTGAAGAGTGACTTCACCCTCAGAATACTTGTCAAATAAAGAAATGGAAAATGCAATGGAATTTCACCCTCGATACAGCGTTAGTGAAATTGCTGATAAAGTAATCAAACTATAAAGGGCACTGACACGAAATGGCAAACAAACAAACATTGGTAGTTGAAAAATTTGACTCTAAATCAATATGACTGAGAAATACGGTAAACAGTTATTTTTGACAAAAAAGTGCCTTAAATTGAACTGACAACTCAACTTCAGAAAAAAAGGATGATGTCTAGCCTTCTCAGATCATATCAAATGTGATAAATGACAGAGACTATCTCAAGTAACAGGTATCAATGATGAATGTTAAATGCAACAAGTCATCTATCGCAAGTCATCAACAATTCATCATATAATTGCAAAGAGTACTGTAAGTCATCTTAATACACCTGAAATCTTGATCTACACTAGATGTAGTATTAGTGCATAGGGCTATCTGCTGTACACAAATCTTGATGAATGTGATGATAAATGAACGTGATGATAAATGGCACAGACTCCCATGGGTAACATTTATTAATATGGTTCTCATCCAATGATTAATATTAATTACAAATCATCTATTACAGATGGCAAATCACCTCAAAACAATACTCCACAAGTCTTGGAATATCCTCAGATTAAATACAATATTTTTTCACTCTAGACTGGAGGGAGTTGGCTTTAACTAGGGAACCACTAGTTCAAACCATCCAGGTATCCCAACATGTTTTCTTAAGATAGCTTAGCCTTATGTGTTCTGCAGACAACTTGGAGACCAAAATTTGTCATTTTTAATTTTTTTTCAAAAATTATGTATTATGACCATATTTGGAATTGGCAAGCAAAACACATTCAAAAGAGTCCAAACAAGCCAAGTCTTAGATCAGTGGTTTTTGAGATGGCTTCCCATCATCATGGCAGGGCCTGGTCATTTGGGAAGCTATCTCCAAAATTGATGACTCATATGTGATAACCTATATAAAATCTACCAGGGTTCAAAAAGTTATATCATAATTTTTTTGTATGCAATGACAACTTTGACACAAGGTACCTCATGTCTGCACAGCCACCTTCTGTATTAAAGGCTGACTCAGAGATTTTGAAATATAATTATTTTGAGTAGAAATTAAAAACAGTCATCCAGAACTAAAGATAATCACCTAAAATGTTCAATTCCAAAGTTAGAGATGAACCGGATTTTCCGTTTTCATGCAGTAAACATTTATGCACAGTATAACAGTGCCATAGGATACCATGTCTAACAAAAATTCCGGATTCAGAATTTTATAACAAAGTTGTGATTTTCTATATGAAGGACTTCGATTTGAACTAAGTTATTTCACACAATGATTAGTATATGGACAAGCATTGTGTACACTAAAAACATGATTTTTTAAAAATTGAGTGTGCCCTCATCGGGAAATCTCTGAGTCAGTCTTTAACTAGAGCTATATATTGGATCTCTATACAAATCATACTGTCAGTGTTACACATTACTTTGCATGCTGTGCATGTATGGAGCTGCCTGGTAATAAATGCCTTCATTCCGCCTTTCACTTGCCTGTTCAAATCTGTCTACATGATAAAATCTAATGATTTAAAACTTTTATGTCTAGGCTGCTTCAAGAATTTGAGCCCAAAATATATTGTGCATTCCTTATTTGTACTACAGCACCGACTGTGATTCCTGAGTTAATTGCTCTGCATCTTGAGTTAAATTTACTGAAACTAATGTGACAATTGTTCATCCACAAGTACAGCACAAACCAAAGTAAAGATGTTTTTCATCATGGTTTTGAGGCAGAAAAAAGCAGATATCTGAAAGTAAATGTCAATTTTTGTAAAGCTTGTTAAAAATGTGTTTTGTCAACTACTGTCAGAAACTGGTTTCTGTTTTCACTGAACTGTTCCTCAACAAATTGTGCCTTTATTACACTGGATGGCAGTCTTGATTGTCTTAATATCTTAATTTGTACCATGCAGTTTTTCCCTTATTTATATATTTAATATCTAATATCTATATCTATATATATCTCTTCTCTATATATAATCTATATCTTATACTATATATAATATATATCATATATATATCTATATAGCTCTCTCCCTCTCTTCCTCCATCCCTCTCCCTCTCCCTCCTCTCCCTCTCTCCTTCTATCAAACATGACAAAGGAATGTATATTTTTTTCTCTCTATAATAAATACCATAAAGTATAATTGTTTCTTGCCATTGCAATTGGCATGCATTTTAAGGCGGACCACCAAATAGGTGGCGCTATTATTACATTTACTCAACTTTTTACTCGTCAGCTCATTATAACTCTCTAATTACAGGGCTAACTGGGTTGACGTTGATATTTTTATAAAGCACACAAAGATATCTATCAGTTGAAATTAATTAAATATTTAGTGAGTATTTGTGTTTGATTAATGTGTCATTAATTATTGTAAGTGTCTGGTGAATTTGCTCACAAGCATACTTGCCCAGCCATTTTGAATTGCAGACAATTAATTTTGACCATCACTAACTGCAAGATATTTTTAATTATTTACTCTATATGTTCTTGCTGAAAGCTATTCAACTGTGGCTGTGAAGCAAAATGGTTTTTTTTCTGGTCCTAAAGGCACAATTGCAACAGACAACTTGTGGAGTGATTATTGCATCCTGGACTGTTATTTACCATTGCTGCAGAATTTTATCTTATCAGGAGACTACAGATCCTAGTAAGGACATATTAGAATAAGTGTCATCTTACGGTTGGACAATGTTATCCCCTCAAGATTGCACAATAGAGAAGTCCTTCACCAGGCGCGTAACCATACTTGGCCTCCGAGGGGGGCAAGACTCAAATTTCCCCATTTTTTTTTCTCCGGCTCGCTTCGCTCGCCAGGTCGACCCATATTTTTCACCTTCTCCCCTTCTTCTCGCCCCATTTTTTAGCTCTCCGTTCCATTTTAGTTGTCCGTGGGGGGGGGGGGGGCAGTATGCCCCCCCGCTGGTTACGCCATGTCCTTCACTGAGAAAATTCCCAGACTGTGATCACTTTTAAAAAAGGTATTCAAAAAGACCCCAAAAATCAACACAATTTTTGGTTCCTATCAGTCCTTAATCAACTTATACTACACCAATTCCAATACTACACCAATTCCACTACTACACAACCAAGAATTGTGTTTTTCGTCCTTCGAATATGCAATGAATTGTGTCCTATGCAATGACACAGAATCAGTCATTTTGAGCAACTGTAAATACCACAATATCAATAAACTGAATGTGGCTTAATCCTACCAATTACCTCAGTATCTCTTCATGCAATTTCACACATTGTAGCTACCTGCAAATGTACAGAATAAGTCAGCACATATAAGATGTCACACCTCTAATTACCCCCAACCCTACTGCCTGACATTTTAATATAGCGAGAGTGGGCCACATCTCTAAGTTGACTCCCAAAAAAAGGCTCGGATTTGGCCAAATGACTGTAATTTTGATCTAGATATACTTTCTAGGGTTTTACTTAAATGTGCATGTGTAAATCCGAAGTGTTGATTACTCTATTTATTTTTTTATGCGAGTACTTATCTCCTCCTCTACAGGAAATGGCCTGTGTTTCTATTGCAATATATGCATTTTCCGGGGGTGCCCGTCATCGTGTGCCGATATCTCACCAGGGAGCTGGTCAACCCTTGCAATTTCCATGCTTGGCAGACTGGCAATACCTAGATCTTCGAGAAAACCTGCATTTAGGTCCATCTCACGATATTGAGAAATGAGATTTTCCTGACGGTGCGTTTGTACATGGTATATAGGGTAGTATAGGCAGGTTAATTAGAGGTGTGCAAACTGTACATATTTTGGTGTTAGTCTAACCCCTTGGTCTAACTTGACTCTGCAAGCTAAGAAACTGTCGAAGTTGTCGTCTGATTCACAAAATAATCGAGGCAAACAGTCGCTGTAAATCACCAGATTAAGTCTATTTTAGTGCTGAAATTGTAGGATTTCAGTACTTTGCTGTGGAAAAGGGGGGGAAGCCAAAAAAAAATTTATCACATAATATGCTGGTAGGCCTTGCAATCTCCTTCAGAATGGCCAATCTGAAGATATTTAAACTTTCTGAGTGTGGGGAACGATCAAAATTCAGCACCTTTGGTGATTTTAATGTACAGTGGAGATGCACCTGCTAGATTTTTTATTTCGTATGTTGAAACGTAAATTTTAAGAAAAGGTGGCATACATGACTGACTTTAGACATTACGTCTTTTTCCCTGGATGTTATGAAAAATTTGAAATTGACTAAACACAGAATTTGTTTTCTTCTTATAGCCGAGGCAAAGTAGATGATGAAGGCTGATCACTGTTTCTAGGTAGAAATAGTGATGTTATGTCCAATTTTTTCATCAAAGTGCATATAAGCCTAGGTATCCTGATGAAGGGAGCACTCTTTGGCAGAAATCTGCACATGCCTACCCTATGACACATTTACAATATTAAGGACAATTTAAGACATCGTGATGTTATTGTGTTAATACAAATTCAATTCATATTTTTTTCCTTCCCATTTTTTTCTCATAAAGTGAGATTATGAGGTGAACCGGTGTCTCCGGACGGGTACAAAGCTCTCCGTACAAGAATTTTGTCCCAAGGTAGAGAAGTGAGCCTTTGACAAAGATTGCTGGAAGTGGCGTGGGGGTTGCGAAGCCTTGAGGCAGATATGGAAAGTTTAAATTTACCATTAGAGGAGCATATCGGGACCCTGATTACTAGTGACCCGGATCAATTTGCAGTCCTTTAATGAATTACGTACATGGACCGG
>JAMKCH010054110.1:0-23616 GCA_023653785.1 Ophioderma brevispina | reverse complement strand
AGATGCTCTCTTGTTTGGACCAAAATTAGAACCAGTGAAATCTGCACTGAAATTTTTCACTGTGGAAGATTCAACTGAAGTGATCACAACTAATCCTGAAGTAAATGTGGCCAAACCAAACGAATCCCTATCATCTGCTGATTCTGTAGAGGTATCTGGAAGTGTTAAATGCCAGGTAGATCAGTCATCACTGCAGTTCCAGTGTACAATTCCTACGTCACATTGCTTTACTGTTTTGACTGATGATGCAACTTCATCCACTATCAATTCACCTCCTGAACCTACAACATAAGCTACTAGTGTCTCACAAAGTTGTGATGCTTGCAACCAAGTTTCTACTTTGAAATTGGCTGATCACATTTTTAACAGGAAAAACACGAAACTGCATCCCGAAGTTGTTATGTTTGGGGACTCGATAGGCAAAAGAATTGACTATAAGCGTCTTTTGTGCAGTGCTCAGGTTCACAATTACTGTGTCAGTGGATGCAAAATAGATGAGGTTTGTCAGGATATCATATTAAGCCCAATAACCTGCAAGGTGACTGTGGAGGAAATTGCACAGAAAGAAATTTCAGTTAGTGGTGGACCAATTTGAAAGCCGACGTGCCCAATTCATGTGAAGTTTGCCAATCTATCCATTGTATTTCAAGAAATGATAACACTAGCTAGCGTCAAAGTTGAACACAGTTCAACGATTGTCTCCATAAATGTGCACTAAATAGCTGGGACTTACATTGGACAAACAGTGCTTGTCACAAAACGATGGTCTACATCCCAAAACAAAAAAGGTTTGATACTTCAATGCTCGTAGCATTCAAATAAGCTTGTTGAGTTTCATGCTCACTAAGAAAATCTTTCTATTACTCCATAAATGAATCTTGGCTTGATGATTTTTCCAATATGGTGAAGTTTTTCCAACTGATACAGGAATTTTACACAATTATAGGAATACACGATGGTGTTGGGAATCTGGTCTTGATGATTTTTTTCAATACTGGTGAAGTTTTTCCAACTGAATACAGTATTTTACACAATTATAGGAATACACATGGTGGTGGGGTTGGTTTATGTATTAGATGCAATCTTAATTCTGTTTTGCAGTCTGAGTTTTTATCTAACAATCTTGAAATTGTATCGGCTGAGTTTAATACAACTCGGGGTAAATGCTTGTTTGGAGTTTATTATTGGCCACCTTCAAAGGGAGGAGTGGAAGGAAGGAGTAAGGGCAGTTGCTGCCAGTGTGAGGTGAATCCGGCAACCCCTGTTTACGGGGACAAAACCGGATTTAAACTTTGGATTTACTTACTTCACAGAACAAAAACACATTGGAAATTTTGGATGATAATCTTAGCAAAAATTCAAGCATCTAATATATCTTATAAATTTTGTTCTCTTGTTGGTGATTTTAAAATTCACATTGATTGGGTTAATGAAATGCAAGTAACAAAAGGTGCTCTTCCAAAGGTTCTTCTTGATACCATGTATTCAAATGGCTTCACTCAGGTTTTTAAAAGTGCCTACTTATAGGACCTTATAGGACTCAAGATTTCTTGAAATCATGTTGCAATGAGCTTGTTCCTGTATTGTGTGATTTGTTTAATTTCTTTATTCAGAAAGGTGAAGTTCCAAAGGCTTGGAGGGGGGGGATTGGGGGGAATGGGGCATGGTGGGGGCTTTTGTTCCCCCAAATTTTTTCTTTTTTTTTTTTTTTTTTTTTTTTTTTTTTTTCCCCTTGTTTGCCCCCCCCCCCCCCCGGGCCGAAAGAAAAATGAGGGATTTTTTGTAAAATTTGGCGCCTTGGGGCCAAAAATCTCCAAATTTTGGGAAAAATCAGCGATTTGGGGCCAAAATTGGTTAAAAATCTCCAAATATTTGATACTTTGTCCCCCCAGAATTTCAGTTTTCCCCCGAAAAAGAGGTCTGGCGCCGCCACTGAGCAGGTTGTGCTCAAAGGTGCAGTTTCAGAGTGGTGTTCTGTAACCTCAGGTTTTCCTCAGGGCTCTCTTCTTGGTCCTATTTTCTTTTTACTTTTTGTCAATAATTTATTTATTATGATGTTGTTTCTTCTCCTCTCTTTCAGTTTGCAGATGATCACACACTACTTCGTACTATTTTTAGTGAAAGGGATCATAATGTTCTTGAGAAGGATATTCACAACATTTTTAATTGGACTATTCTTAATAAGTTGCCTCTCAGTCTTTCTAAATACTCTGTTATGCCCATGACTAGATCTAAGTCTACTTATTATTGTGATAATTACACTATGGGGGAGAGTAAACTTCCTGAAGTTAACAATTTCAAATTACTTGGTGTCACATTCAGTAGGAATCTTTCCTTTAACAAATCACAACCTGAGATGCACAAGAAATATGTCTTCTAATGCATTGATTAACCTTAACAAATCTTGCTCTATATTATTTACTGTGCACCTCTTTTAAGCTTATCAAAAGAATCATTTGGATAGGTTAGAGAAAGTGCAATGGAAAATTACACAGACTTTATTCTATAAGCAATCACCAAAGGCAGATGCTCGTCCACATTACTTGAGCAGACTTCTAGATTTGAATCTAGTCAGGCTTGAAGATGCTTTCAAATTCCAAAGACTTGTCTGGGTTTTAAGATTTTACATGATTTGACCCCTGCTTCATTTTAATTCTTGATTAACAGACAGCAATTGCAGTGTACTAGACATTTGCACCAATCTGCAAGGGACCTCTTCTATCTTCAATTCTATGTGTATTCACTTCCACGTCTTTGGGATGAAATCACTATCTGATGTATGGTGTTGAAATAATCTTTAAAAAGTGTGATTGAAATTATAAGTTTGCCTAAATTAATGTGTTGAATAGTAAGGTGTTTTTGTAAATTATTGTGGCATTTGGGAAACACATTTTGATATAGACAGAAACAAAAGAGTAAATTGATTGTGGCTTCTTTAAAAATGAGTATTTCCCACGTGATAGAGGCATGATATGAGGGCCACAGCCACACGATTGCATCTAACAATGGATAAAGAGTCATTGTCCACTAAAATTGGGGAGTTTCCATATGCTGTGAGCTATGACATAAGGGTACCTTAAAACATGATAACGAATTTTGGATAAAACAAGACGAACTTGTATTACGCGAGCATAAAAATGTCACCCGCCCGAAATGGCGCTATAACTAATACGATAAATGCAAATAACACCCTCCCCCAACCACAAAACCCCTCACCACACCCCACAGCCCTCATCTAACAAGCACCAGCAAAAACAACAACCAACCCCCTCCTAAAAAACCACCCCGCAAACACCCTTACCCCTTACCCAGCACCACACAACACTCCACCCTGCTCCCAACACATGCAAACAAAAAAAAAAACAAGCAAAAAAAAAAGAAAAAAAAAAAAAAACAAGGAAAAAATACCCAAAACTCAACAAAAAGAAACCAACCATCCTCCCTAACACCCCACAAAATCCCTACCCCCTCCCCAACACACCAACCCAAGACCAGCAAAACACTCCACCCCATCCCCAACAAACCCCGCAAACTCCAATACCACACACACACCTCCCCTCCTTAAACAACCCAATCCCCACAACCCCCACCCCATCCCCACGACGTTAAACACGGCCTCACACCTTCACCAACACCGCAACCACCCCACCCCATCCCCAACACCAGCAACATCCACCCCTCCCTAACCCCACAAAACCCCAAACCCCGCAACACCCCATCCCCCTCAACCCCAACATTCCGAACTCCCCACCCCCCCCCCCCCCACCACGGCAAACACCAACCCCCTACCAAACACCCTGCAACACCCAACACCCTTCCACCAAATTTTAAAAAATCCCCCACAACCCCACCCAATAATTAGTACACACCCAATACCTCAGTAACACGGCCTTCCCCAAAACCCTGAAACATGCCAACCCCCTCCATACCAACAACCCCCCTCCCCAACATCCACACCCCAACACCACACCCCGCTACACCACACCCCTCCCAACAACCCCGCAACACCCACCACTCCCCATCACCCCGCAACACCCAACACCCGACCCCCCTCCCCAACAACCGACCCTCCAACACCATGCATCACAAAACCGACCCCTCCCCATGGCATAGTATCATATTATAGCGAATGAATTTGCCGATCCGACGAACCATTTCAGAGATACAGCATTATGCATATTAATGATTATAAAAAAAATAAAAAAAATGCATATATCACATACTTTCAAATTGCAAAAAAAAGATGGCACCATATAGGCTGTCATGGCCAGCTTAGGAATTTTGAGTTCCGATTGTCACCGTTTTTAACAATTAGCAATTACGCTGATTTTTGTAATCAATTTGCCCGAAATATGCCCAAATCTAATCCAAGTCGAAACTCTTCAGCCACGCTATTCCATTCCAACAGTTATTAAACATTATTACGCTTATGGGAAAAAACGCCAGAAATACTTAGTTACAACGCGCAGGAAAAGTTTTGTAAAACATATGCAAAATTAGAGACAGTAACATGTGAGAACATATTTATGCCCAAAATCTAATCAGGGCGAGAAAAAACTTAACTCAAGACCCGACTTTCATTCACCAAGTACATAATGGACACCCCTAATGGAACTCACAGAAAAGAAAAATGTATACAAACATGGGTTAACATTTTTAATCATGAGAGACAGATGAAACGGACGGAACAAACGCGCCAAAGACGCAGATAATTTAATAAGTAAAAAGTTACGAAAACTCGTCGGCGGGAACAAAAATGCAAAGATATGAGTCACCCCAGCAACCTTACAAATCACTGATTTAATGGCCGGGACTGTCGAATCCCGTATCATAATCGCTGTTGGCATAATGCTTTCTACCTTCACAGCCACATCAAAACTTTGGACCCAACGTGTTGAATTAAATAGCCCTGGGTGAAATACCAGGCGAGCACACTGAACACCCTTTTATAAAGGGGTAAGGTGACTTTTTGGGGCGGGGATGTTGTGACTTTCCATTTGACTGTACAAACGCTCAACACTTTGAAAAAAAACGGCACCGCTCCGGTGGTTGAGTTTAGTAGGAACAATACGGTATACAAAAACAAACAAATGGAAAAAACACACACACATGCCACCCAACCGTTATAGAACATTACATTCAATAATCAAATATACTTATCTTTGATCCAATTTATTAATGCATTGTCTTAATTGTGATAAGTAGTAGCATGCATCAAACTTATCTGTAGGATCGGGTGGACAACTCGAAGATAATGTAGCTAGAACAGATGGATCCACAATCTATGCTGACTATTTTCAGATTCCTAAAAAAAAAGACAATGAAATGTTGTACAAGTTAACATATGATAAATTATCGCTTATTTTTGAAAGGTCCATGGCCGATCGCTAATAGCCTGTCCCACAAAACCCACAGATTTTACCGGAAAGGTCAAAATTTTGGTTATCTGAAGAGAGCTACTATTTTTATCACTTATTTATCCCTGTGAAATCTTAGAGCCAAAGGAGATCGGGATTGGAAGTTCTGAGTGAAAATGTACCCCAATTTGATCGACCAATACTTAATTTGAAAACAGTATTTATGGGACTTACAAAATCACGTTTTAGCTCTCACTGAAAACGGAATTGAACTACCGGCGCAAAAACTTTACAGAGGGGGGTTTTGGAGTGAAGGCAATCTATCAAGATGTAAACTTCATATCCTTAATACGGGCCATCCCCCTTAAGATTTGCTTAACTTCATGATAGAAATCATTCTGATGGCCTATTATCAAAAATATGTACGTTAAATTTGTGTAATGATTCAAAGTAGAGAACCTGTTTGATTAGAAAAACTACACGACAGTTCCAGTAACATGACGCGTCAACCAAAATAAAAATTGTCAAAAATTAAAAAATCAGCAATGAACTGATCAAGCCACTTACTATGTAGTTTCATACCACAACAAGGCGAATTGTAATTCATGCGATGGGCTAAAAATATGTCCACTGCCAGCATGTCACAGATCAACAAAAAATGAGACAAATAAAGGCAACAAAAAACCACAACAGCCAAAACACCCCGCAACAAAACACCCTTCTCCCAAACAAACCAGCAAAAGACCACTCCCCTCCCAAACCAACTAGCAACACCCAATCCCAACACCCGCAACACCCCACTCCATCCCCAACACCCCACCTGTTCATAATGCAACCCCAAATCACCCGCAAACACACCCACCACCACAACACACCCACTCCCATCTCAACACTCCGCCAGAACACCCTATCCCACTCCCCAAACAAACAATGAAAAACTCCAACTACTACCTCATAAACACACCACCACAATACCCATCCTCAACAACCACCGCAAAACCCCTACCACACAATCCTAAAAACACCGCAACACCCCACTCCCCAACAACATGCAACACCACACCCCCTCCCCAACCACAACATCCCCCGCCCCAACACCCAGCCAACACCCCACTTAACTCCCCAACATCCCCGCAACACCAACATCCAGCAACACCCAACCCCCCTCCCCTAACACACTGCAACACACCCACCCCGGTCCATATGGCATAGAAGTCTCATGTGGCGAAAGAATTTTGCCTATACGAGGTACCACATTTCATACAGCAATGATGCATATTTAATCAGCTCATTTGCATGATAAGCGGCATGTATTCACATACTATCAAATTTGCCAAAACAAGGCGAACTCAGTAAATTTACGCACACGGGATGCGTAAAAATGTAACCGCGAATTGCGTGTACATGAAATGCGATAAATGTAACTACAATGTGAACCCACCCATCCCCCCTCGGACAACCCCGCCGGTCCCCCTCTCCGGACAACACTCTCCGACACCCCACCACGTCCCCTCATCCGACACCCCCCCGGCCCCCTCCCCGACCCCACCCGTCCCCTCCCAACACTCCAAATCCGTCCCCCGGAACCCCACCCGTCCCCCACCCGTCCCCTCCCTAGACACCCACCCCTCCCCTCCCTGGACACCCCAATCCCTCCCCTCCCTGACACCCTGCCCGCCCCTCCGATACCCTGCACGTCCCCTCCCCAATAACCACTCACCGCCCTCCCCGAGGACACCCGACACCACCACCCCATCCATCCCCGAACCCCACCCCTCCCTCCCCTCCTGGGGGGGGGGGACACACCACACCTCCCCTGCATATCCAATGTACCGTTTCAGTGATACAGTAATTACGGCATAAGTAATTAGATCAATTGCATCACAAACTGCCACACTTAATTGGCCACAAGCACTTTGACCCAATTACGATAAACAAAGATGTATGGCAGAGTAGTTGATCTTTCCAAACATAGCGAGAGGGATTTTTGTATATCCGATATACCGTTTAGCGATACAGCAAATTATGCATATTTAATCAGAATCATTTGCATACCTAAGCTGCATATATCGCACACTTTAAATGTCAAAGAAGATGAACACCATGATAGGCTTCATTGCAGTGAAGGAATTTTGCATATCTGATGTACCGTTTCAAAAAGATAGTGATTACGCTGATTTTAGAGCATATTATTAGCTCATTTGCATACTCCATTTTCCCGAAATATGGCCCAAAAATCTACTCAGGGCGAGAACGGTCAGCCTGCGGTCCTTCCACTCAACGGGACAAATGATACACCGGACAGAACGCAAAAAAAAAAGAAAAAGATAAAAAAAAAAAAAAAAAAAATAAAAAAGCCAACAAAATCAAAAAAAACACAAAACAGCCTACCAATCAAAAATCAACACCAACGTCATTTACTACCTTACCTAAAAAAAACCCACCTACATCCGAGAAACGATCGACCAGCCACGCCACAATCTCACCCCTCACAATTATTAGCTTCAAAAACCCCCCCTCCACTTTTCACTACTCTCACCTCCTTCAACCTCCATATTAAATCAGCAATCAGCTCGCTCTCACATAATCTCTACCATTAACTCCACCCACCCCCCCTTCCACCCGCGTATCAGCATAAATTCAACACCATCTATACCACAACACTCACCTCACACCCCCAATCGAAGCACTGTCCCTAAGGCCTTTCCTCTACAAGAACACTCCATTCTCAATTCTATTGCCGAAAACAAGAGTAGTTTCTTTCGTTACGCAACACATACAGAAACACCTAACCTTTACTTCCTTTTAAAATTCATATTATACAAAAGTGCTTCCTAAAGAAAACCAAGGATAAAAAAAATCAGTAAACGTATCGTTTCGACACGTCCTATACAAAGACACATACACCTAATTATATTCCATTCAAGTTAACCCCCTAATCCTTCACTCATTTACACAATAGAACATTCTTCCATCTTTGCTTTCACTTGGTCCCAAATCAACCATGAAATTCACAACTTACATCGCTAAAATGCATACGATCTACCCCACACACCTGTTCTTAGATAACAACCAACGTAAAAATAACACGCGTATACCTACAAAAATACCCTTTCAAATACTAAGCTTCGATCGTGTCCCGTTTTTTATACACCATCGACAATGCACAAAACAACTCTCACTCAACTGAAACCAACGGCTGCACGCAATAAATCTATAATGAGAAGAGCGATTACCAACTAACGCTTAGAATGTAAATACACCTTATCAACAAAAACCATTGAACTATTTCCTCCCTCTCAACAAAAATATAATAAAAATAAAAACCGTCTATGCCAAAAATAAACGTCAATTTTTTCCCCCACATTGGTCCATGATCCTTCAACTAACAGAATCGCAAGAAACACCACACAAATTACATCGCCCCCCATCACTGTTCGACTCATCGATCATTAAATTTACACATGTAGCAACTGAACTGCCGTCTCTATTAAATACATGCCTTTCAAAGAAAACAGAAATTAATTTGAACCATTTCCTCTCATTCTTAATTTCGCGCCTTAATGTTATCAAGAACTCATCGTTCTTTCTGCACCACCCACATATCTCACAGCTGCTCCTCACCCCTCGTGCACTGGACATTTATAGTCAGTTACATTAACATTTAACATCACAACCCCCAAACAAAAACCTAACCCACCCCCTCACCCTCAAAAAGATCCTTTGACAAAATGTTAATCCGCTTCTGGACTTAACTCCCAGCTCGTATACAGGACAAATTTAATACCTCCGTTCACAATTAAACAGCCCAAAAAATCCATAATATCAGCTATTTCCACCACCCCAGCTAATATTGATCAGTTTATCACCGCAACAACTCCTCAACGAGAAACCATCCCACTATCACCCCCTCAACTTGAAGGCCAATCATCCCACCTGCCGCTCCACAACTCCTAATCATGATCAATCACCTTCAACCCAACTCTTCCCCACATTCTCGCTCAGCCCCCACGCGTTTATCCGATACAAACCACTCTAACCCCGCACAATCCCCGCCTCTCTTCGTATAGAAAACAGACCTCTCTCGCTCCCCCGTAGAAAACTCATACCACCCATTCCTTCACTCGCGTGAAACGCCACCCCCCCCCCACACACCACAACCCAACAAATAAATATTCAGCCGAACTGCTATAAAAACAACACATCGCATGGCCTTATTTAGAATGAGAATCTCCTATCTTGACCCCAATTACACCTACAGAGTAACTACCCCAAGCTTTCCCCCGTAAAATTCAAAATGAAACCCTACTCCGAAAAATTACGCCCCTATGACGACCCGCCTGCCAATTTACATACCATTTATCTCCCAACATACGGCTTTCAGCAGTCCCTTAAATTTGAAACCCTACTCATACTTTTTCACGCATCTTAAAACGAATCATCTTCGCTACGCGGAATAACGTTAACACTGCGGCATAGCTTTTTTCTTTTCTCGTTATTAGAATCAACATAAAAATCCCTCCCATTCCACAGCCACAACAAAAGATTCGCACAATTCAACTGCTCAATGAAATACATTATACAAACTAGAAGCCTTCCATAGTAACACCGTAGGTTCGTTTACACCTATTTTGTCTCTCAAACCTATCCTTCCCCAACCCCTCCCCACACTTACTTCCTCTTGGCCTCCCTCCCTCGTTCCTGTAACGTACATAAAACAAGAGACAAATTTAAATCTTACCATCTATCTCCTATCCGGTCCCCTCCCGCCGATACTCCACCCTTCAAATAACATCACCCCAAACTATTTTCACATCAGTTCATCCAATCTTAACTACTTTTTGACAACAACCCAACGACCATCTCAACGATCACCCCTATTACAGGAGCACTCTCACCACCTAAACCTACACGAATACCCCACACCAAAAAACAATCTGCACCTACATATCCTCCCATCTTAGCTCTCTACTTTCACCATCGAATAGTAAGAAAATAATAAAGATGCACAAAACACTCGAACCACTTAGCCTCCCCTCCCCAAAAACCATCGAAAAGACTCAATTACAATAGCATACTACCAACCGATTACGCTCACACTCCCTATAAAACTATTTCCTTATTCCATATCAATAACCAACATCCGACCAACTCCGAACACAAGACGATACTATCTCATGACTGGCCCTTTCACACTCTTAACATGTTCTCCTATGCCTAAAAACCTTCGCACTCTACCATCGAATCAAACCACCTCCCATCAATCCAACAAGATAAAAAAAGCCCTATTCCATAATCCAAATTACTAAAACCAAACAAAAAAGTCTGTAACTCCTTTACCCATTATCCTCCCAGTTTTCTTTATCATACAACCACCCCATAAATTTTTACGCAATTAAATTTATCATGCTGCCGTTCCACCGCGCCTCTTAACGCTCCGACCTTAATTTCCTCAATAAAATAATCGCATCACCCCACTCATTACCGCATACCCCACCGCAAATCGCACATACATTAAATATCACTGAAAATCTTTGCCTGTATCTGATCGCCCCTCCCTTCTCTCAACACATTACTCTCTCGCCACGAGATGCACAAATCATGCTAATAGTCTCAGTCTATCCTCTACCTGTACTTCTAAAAGCTAGTAAGCTTTACCAAACATCAACTTCCTAATCTATCAATCCCTAATGCACCCAAACATAATAAAATTTCCTCTCCCTCGCGCAGCTCTCAACAATCTAACATCTTACCGCTTCTCTGAAACATCAACCGCCTATCATTAGGTACGATAAGTCTCTCTCCGCCACTCCCCCCCCCCCTAACACTTCCTCACTACACCAACACCAAAAAAACAATCTCCCACCAGACCTCTTATACCAATGCACCAATCTCTTCCAACTAAAATCTAATTAAAAACACTAATATAATATCCCTCTTTCTAATCAACATCAATAGACCCCACCCCATCCAACGAAAAAGTTGTTTCGGCATCAACAACCCTTAACCTTAAACAACTTTCTCCACACGTAAAAAGAATTCAAAAAAAATTCTGAGCCCCATACATTCAAACTACTAGAACATTAATTCCAAATATACATATATCTCCAAATTTCCATTGTCTCCCTTATCGACATTAGGAACCAAAACTTAAACCCCGCAGATTTCCCCCATACATTAGATCTTTACCTATAGTCCCGTTTCATTTAAACTAAGCAAACGACAACCATCATCAAAACCCAACAACAACCTTACACTACTAATCATACATTACGGTCTTAGTACCAAGATTCCGACATCCAATCCACTCTCCTTCCAACTACGACTTACCCTTCCCCTATCAATCCACTAATAACACCACTTCTCAACTAGCCACCCCTCTATATATCATTCAAACGCACTCCCACCCGGTTCATTACACACTGCTTAATTACACGTCACAAGAAGTTCAAGAGTAAATACCGCTTAACCTCATCAAATTACCCCTTCCCTTTCTCACACGCCTTACCACAAATAAACAAATCACAAATCCCCAATTCTCATCCAATCTACCTCCTAAAAAACCCACCCTTTTGCCAACACAACTTCCAGACTCACTATCTCACTATCCACATTTAATACAATAAGAACTCCCCGACTCATCCAACAAACCCAACCAACTCTTCAGCGACACAACTAATTCCTCTCCCTTCCCCAATTACTCCACTAACACGACCCCCCCATGACACTATCTTATCGTCCACTCTTAAAAATACTCCTATCCTAGACCTCACCTTACAAAGTTAACAAATTATCGCCCCACCTCCCTCGCCGAATACCCAAAACACACATTTCTCTCAATACACTTCTTAAACTGTCCATTCCCACTCTACCTTTCTAAAATCAAATCAGAAACATATACAGCATAAAAAAACAACTCACCATTTTTTGTAATCTATGCATTAACGCATATCTCCTTAAACAATATAACGCACAAACACAAATATCTGACTCATACCAATCTCAAACACAACTAAAGATCTACGACCAATATTTTCCTACATACAAGTTTATAAAACAAATACCTGTTGTATCCTTCTCAAACTACTTTGGTGTCCGTAAACCAGTTATTAAACCCTATATATCCTAACAAAATATTTCGTTTTCTATATTTACTACACTCGATAAACTAATGTGCTCTTTCATTCCCCAACACAACAACTCGATAATTCAAACCCAACGCATCCACTACTCTGAAGTGATTGCTCTTTTGGCGCTTGGCACCATCACGCATCTCAAAAAAAAAACAAAATAAAATAGTTCTCCAAAAAATAAATATTGGTGGTCCCCTTAGACCCTCGGCCCACCAGGCGAATCTCCAAAATGCGTTCCCGGTTCCTCCCCACCAACATCATTGGATCGTATGCCCCCCGGCGGCTTACCTTCCAACCAACAATCATAAGCCTACCGCATCCTCCACAGCACACTCCGCTCACGCACCAAATAAATAATCATGTCAACGTAAAACCACACTAATAAACATCCAAAAAACCAGAAAACAAACACCCTATAATCCTTTTTACAAACACAAACGACCGGAACATATCACCACACATCCCTAATTTAAAAAAGGTAATTTTCCTCCATAACCTTACAAAGCACTTATATTTAAGCTCGTTCTGCTTTCTTTTGCTTTACACCATCTATAACTATGCCAATCCACACATACTACCTGACAAGTATAATCCAACCAAAAAAAAATTACCACAAACAACACAGTAAAATAGAATGGAAACCAAATCTTGTACCTTTCCCCTCCAAAAGAGAAAACATACCTCTCAGCAACAAACTTCACACAAAAAAAAAAATACTAAAAAAAACACTTAATAAAATCGTAACACGCCTGCAGGAAAATTTGTTCGAAAAGTATAAAGCTAATTAGATACCTAAGTAGCATATTTTATGCACCAAAATAATCAGGTCAAGAACTCATCAACCCGCTTCTTTCAACCAAGTTACATCATTATAGCCCTTACGGAACTTCAGATAACTCATAGACAACGGGGGTTAACATTTTTATCACAGACGGACGGACGGACGATACGGACGCTGTTCATTTCACAGTCCCCATTCCAAAACTCGTTCGGCGGTGATAAAAATAGCATTTTCACGGAATAATCAGGTTTTTTAGATGACAAAGTAAAAATATGACATTTGCAGACGTACATTAAAAAAATAACGGCACTTTTTTATCCCACCCTGTACATACCTTCTTGTTTGAACAAATTAAGTTGTACAGTTATAGTACTCCTTTAGAACTTTTTTATACTAAAGATTCTTACTATTGTGCTTATCATTATTAAGAATGAATCATTCCAAATTGAGACTATTTCACAGCGGTAAATATCACTTAAAGATAACGGCTGTGATTTTTTTAGTATTGCTGGTTTATCACTTCACAAAGCATAGTGCATGCTTCAAAACAATATGAATGAACCACAGAAATTGCAAACCATAGAAGAATGGGTTGGAAGTACATAATAGTTAAGGTTTTACACTTCCTATCACAGACATTCAAATAAAGTGTTCAAATTAAAGACGCTGAAAAGTTGTTTAGCAATACAGAAATGCTCACTTGATCCTCTAGGTTGGTAAACATGGATGGATGGAAAAAATATGATCATTTTGGCTGAGCTTTCAGGTTGTAGACACACCACTAACCTAGATGCAGTAAGGATCAAAAATCTTGGGTTGGGACTGACTTTCTTGCATGGCATCTGGAAAAGGTGCTTTAAAATGTCTGAAAATGCACTAGTGATATTAAGAAAGTGATGAAAATTTCTATGATTGGCATGGTAAGACGGGTATGTTTTCTTCAAACTAAGTGGCATGCGGACAGTGAATTTGAGGCAATTTACTCCGCGCTCATCATTTCACATTCGATTTGTAAATTACTAGCTTTGGGACTATAGTGAATCTTGTGTTGCCGGTGATGATGTAAGGTGCAGCGAGTTTGGTGATTCGAACTAAAAAAATGTCTGGTCATCATATGTTCAAAATTTGGTTATTTGTTGATTTTAGCTTGTACTAGGGTGATGTGTTTTTTTCCTCTGTGAGAGATTTAAATGTATGAAAGAAACTGCGCAAAGTTGCAATTTTTCCCATAGACTACTGTGTTATAAGTAGAGTGTATGTGTGTGTATCAGTCAACACTCTACCGAATGCCATTATCAGAGCATACTAAATAATCAAAATGATACACGGCATCTTCCATGAGTAAGTTATAAGTGGTACCTTTATGTTAGGGGTAGTTAAAGTTAGTTAAAACAAAAGGTTTTAATTCCATTTGATCTCTTAAACGGGGGTGGCCGGCGGATACACCTCACACTATAGGGTTCGGAGCAAAATTCAGGAGCAGGATGAGAAGTGACTCTATGATCTGCAAGACAGAAGTTGGTTTTCACACAGGAAATGGCACCTTTTCATCGAAAAATCCTGCTCTCTGATTGGTCAATTAAAGGAAGTTTGGGGTAATGCGGGAAAATATGAATATATTGGGTTTCACTTTAAGATGATTACGAGTGGAGCAAGGATAGCAGGAGTTCAGGAGCTCTTTGAGATGGTATGGGATTATACAATTGATATGCCTGATTGCAAAACAGTAAAAAATAGATACGAGGACAAATTTTTGGGTCAAAAATATTGACGTAGGTGATATATTTACTATTCCAGAGATATAGGTGTCAAATTTGTTTGATATAAAGATACCCCATAGATTTCATTCCACAGTGCAATGAGTACAGTCAATTGTACAGTGCAATGGTAAAAATATTGCACGCTTACTCTAAACATAGCGTGAGTAGAGAGTTGTTAATGCGAATAACAAGTTTGTTCCTTTGCTACGGCTGTCATTCAGTTCACGTACCATTAGGGTGCCTCGAGTGTGGATGGAATGTTACAAATTAAAATTCAATATAGATTATTTAAAAGATTCTAAATGACATTGAGTCCTGAAATAGGGTGGCAAAATTACTTCCCGATGTAATGACCGCCATGGTACAATTGTTCATTGTTGGTTCCTTTATGGATGGTATTAACTTTTTCTCAAAATCACTTTTAAATCAATACCATTCTTGACAAGAGACCGACGAGAGAGAGAGCAGAGGTAGCCAGTGTCAGAGAGACTTTAATATTACATATTGACAATCCATATCCAAGGGCTTTGACCTCACTCCGATTGAAGGGGAACCCCCACCTAGAAGGTTTCCCAACAAATCTCTATCTTGAAGCCATTCTTGTCCACGTTGGACCAAGTTGTTTGGTCATTCGTCTTCCATAATGTTTGGAACGTTCCTGGCTTTCAGGTCCATTCTCTGGGGTCCAATCGTGTCACTCTGAGGGGCACTGTATCCTGCAGTCTAGCAACGTGGTCTGCCCATCTATGTTTGGCCACTCCTAATGCAGTCAATAATATAAATTAACTCCTGTATGTGATCGATATGCCAGCAGTTTCTCTTTATCATTGAAGTCTGATCGCCAAGCATGATCAGCTCCATTTCTTCCTCTGTACAATGCATAAGCATCACCCATCGTAAGGTATTATTCAAAGCACATGTTTTACATGCACGTAATGATCACAACAGGAAAATGATTCTTTGAAACACTTACGCTTTTAACTCACATAACTTGTCTTCTTATTTTCATGATGTTTCCACTTTTGCAAAGTGCCCAGCCTAGTCCAATTCACCTTCTGATTAAGCCAGAGAAGTTAAGTTCACCATAACGAATATCACTGTCTTCCACAGGAGATTGTAGCTCGTTGAACTCTTCAATAACTTGTCCCGTCTACAGTATCTCGGATTTCCTAGTCAAAAAAAAAAAAAACAAAAAAAAAATGTGGTCATGTAAAACATCACTTTGGTTTTTTCTGGTTTTCAGGTTTGCTGGTGCTGGATGTCATTTAGCATGCTTCCAATTCCTCTGGTCGACTTGGCAATCAGGATAAGATCGTCGGCAAAGATCAGGTGAGAGAGATTTTCACCACGATCCAATGTGAGTCGTCCTCCATTCCACTTAATCACTGTTTATGATGGCATCTTGAAAGCATGAGGTGAAGAGTTTGGGTGTTGAATGTTTGTCTCACCTTGTCTTGCTCCCCCTCTCTAGCTTGATCTTGTCACTGTTCTTGTGGAGCTTTAGGGTAGAAGAGGGGCACCTTGTTATAAGTTCACGTAAGAGAGTGATGCAGCTGGGTTAACTCCTTGGTTTTCAAGTGCTGTGATGGCTGATGTGAAGAGTGGTTTGAATTCAAAAGAAAGTTCTCAAACGCTTCTTCATAGTTCCACAAAGGTTAAAGCTGAGCGGGATTCTTAGACCCATTGGCTTTAGCTTGTAGCTGGCAACAACAGTATGTGATCAGTGGTAGAAAATCCTGGTCAAAAACACAATGAAATAAGCATTAATTATATTAATTCTTTAATTATTGTAAATAAGTTAAATCACCACAAGTTGCCATTATTACTAACAACAGTTTAGCTATTTACGAGGAAGTTTGCAAAACCAATAATTAGGAAGGAAGCCCAATTCTCACCATATGCATGTCGGTCCTTGAGGTTCAACCAACATCTAAATCATATACAACGTGGGTTAACATTTTTATCACAGACGGACGGACGGACGAACGGACGCTGTTCATTTCACAGTCCCCATTCCAAACTGGTTGGGCGGCGATAAAAATAGAATTTCACTGAATAATCAGGTTTTGTTAGATGACATAAAGTAAAATATGACATGTTGCAGACGTACATTAAAAAATAACGGCACTTTAATCCCACCCTGTACATACTTCTTGTTTGAAACAAATAAGTTTGTACAGTTAATAGTAACTCATTTTATGTGAAACTTTTTTCTCTTCAGATTCTGTGTTCATTATTAAGAATGACATCATTCCAAATTGAACTTTTCACAGCGTATATCCACTAAAGATAATGGCTGTGATTTTTTTTTCTTTGCTGGTTTTCTTCACTTCAAAGCATTGTGCCTGCTTCAAAACAATTATGAATGAACCACAGAAATTGCAAACCTAGAATGGGGTTGGAATTACATAATAGTTCAGGTTTTACACTTCTATCACAGATACTTCAAATATAATTGTTCAAAATTAAAGACCTAAATAATTTAGAAGTCTCTGAAAAGTATGTTTGCAACTACAGAAATGCTCACTTGATACTCTAGGTTGGTAAACATGGATGGAAAAATAGTCATTTTGGCTGAGCTTTCAGGTTATACACCACTAAACTGGCTGCCGTAAGGATCAAAAATCTTGGGTGGACTACTTTCTTGCATGGCATCTGGAAAAGGTGCTTTAAAATGTCTGAAAATGCACTAGTTATATTAAGAAAGTGATGAAATTTCATGATTGGCATGGTAGACTGGTATGTTTTCTCAAACTAAGTGGCATTCGGACAGTGAATTTGAGGCAATTTACTCAGCGCTCATCAATTTCACATCGATTTGCAAATTACTAGCTTTGGCGACTATAGTGAATCTTGTGTTGCCGGTCTGACGTCGGGCGAGTTTGGTGATTCGTAACTAAAAAAATTGTCTGGTCATCATATGTTCAAAATTTGGTTATTTGTTGATTTTAGCTTGTACTTTGGTGTGATATTGTTGTATTTCCTCTGTGAGCGTTTTAAATGTGACAGAAACATGCTCAAAGTTGCAATTTTTCCCATAGACTAATGTGTATAAGTGAGTTAGTGGTGTGTATCCTTCAACACTCTACCGAATGCCATTATCAGAGCATACTAAATAATCACAATGATACACGGCATCTTCCATGAGTAGTATAGTAGGTACCTTTATGTTAGGGTTAGTTAAAGTTAGTTAAACCAAAGGTTTAAATCCAGTTTTGATACTCTTAACGGGGGTGGCCGGATACACCTCACACTATAGGGTTTCGGAGCAAATTTCAGGAGCAGGATGAGAAATTGACATTATGATCTGCAGAAGGTGGTTTTCACACAGGAAATGGCACCTTTTTCATGCGAAATCCTGCTACTCTGATTGAGTCACTTCAGGAAGTTTGGGGTTAATGGGAAAATGATATATTGGGTTTTACACCTTTAAGATGATTACGAGTGGAGCAAGGATAGCAGGAGTTCAGGAGCTCTTTGGATGGATTGACTTATACAATTGATGCCTATGATTGCAACAGTAAAAAATATATCACGAGGACAAATTTTGGGTCAAAAATTTGCGTAGGTGATATATTTTTACTATTCCACGAATATAGGTAGTCAATATTTGTTGATATCAACGATACCCCATAGATTTTCATCACAGTGCAATAGTACAGTGCAATAGTACAGTGCAATGGTAAAAATTATTGCACGGCTAAAATCGTGTGAGAGTTGTTAATGCGTAATAAAAAGTTTGTTCCTTTTTGCTCGGCTGTCATTCAGTTCACGTACCATTAGGGTGCCTCGGTGGTGGATGTGAATGTTACAAAGTTATAAATTCTATAGATTTTAAAGATTCTAATGAACTGAGTCCTGAAAATATGTGGCCTTCCCGCAAATGACCGCCATGGTACAATTGTTCATTGTTGGTTCCTTTATGGATGGTATACCTTTTCCTCAAAATCATTTAAATCAATACAATTCTTGTGACACAGAGAAACAGAGAGAGAGAGAGAGATAGACAGTTGTCAGGAGAGACTTTAATTTCATATTGACAATCCATATCCAGGGCTTTGATCACTCACGATGGAGGTACCCCTCCCTAGAATGTTTTCACAAATCTATATCTTTAGCCATTCTTGGCCAAGTTGGACCAAGTTGTTTTGTCATTTCGTCTCTCCATCTGGTTTTTGGACGTCCTGGCTTTCTGGCCCATTCTCTGGGGTCCACTCGTCCTCTGAGGTCCCCTGTTATCCCTGCAGGTCTAGCAACGTGGTCTGCCCATCTATGTTTGGCACTCCTAATGCAGTCAATAATATAAATTAACTCCTGTATGTGATCGATATGCCAGCAGTTTCTCTTTTTATCTTGAAGTCTGATGCCAAGCATGATTCGCTCCATCTTCCTCTGTACAACTGCAAGCATCTCCATCGTGGTATTATTCAAAGCACATGTTTACTGGCCGTGAATAACACAACAGGACGAAATGTTTCATTGAAAACCTTTCGCTTTAACTCCATACTTGTCTTCTTATTTTTCATGATGTTTTTCCACTTTTGCAAATGCTGCCCAGCCTAGTACAATTCTCCTTCTGATCTCAGGCAGTAAGTCACCATCACGCATCACTGTCTTCCCAAGGTAGATGTAGCTGTGACCTCTTCAATAACTTTCCCGTCTACAGTTATCTCGGATTTCCTGGTGGGTGGTCATTAACATCACTTTGGTTTTCTGGTTTTCAGGTTTGCTGGTGCTGGATGTCATTTAGCATGCTTTCCAATTCCTCTGGTGACTTGGCAATCAGGGTAATATCGTCGGCAAAGATCAGGTGAGAGAGATTTTCACCATCAATGTTGAGTCGTCCTCCTTCCCAGTTTAATCTTGTTTTTGATGGCACTCTTGAGATGAGGTGAAGATTTTGGGGTTGAAATGATTGTCTCCCTGTCTTGCTCCCCTCTCTAGCTTGATCTTGTCACTGTCCTTGTGGAGCTTTAGGGTGGAAGAGGCACCACTGTAAAGTTCACGTAAGAGATTGATGCAGGCTGGGTCAACTCCTTGGTTTTCAAGTGCTGTGAAGAGTGGTTTGAATTCAACAGAGTCAAACGCCTTCTCATAGTCCACAAAGGTAAAGCTGAGCGGGATCTTTTACTCAGGGTGGTGGCTTCTCTTGTAGCTGGCTAACAACATGTATGTGATCAGTGGTAGAAAATCCTGGTCTAAAACAACAATGAATAGCATTAATTATATTAATTCTTCTAATTATTGTAAATAAGTTAAATCACCACAAGTTTGCCTATTATACTAACACAGTAACTTGTTTACGAGGAAGTTGCAAAACCATTAATTAGACAGGAAGCCAATTCTCACATCTCGCCTGTCGGTCCTTGTACGTCAACAAACATCTAAATCATTTAAATTCGGTTAAAAAGCAATTAAAAATTCAATCGTTTACAAGAAGATTGGAGTGCAATGAAACAGAGTTATGATTCAATAGCTGGGTCTCAAATGCTAAGTGATTTGTATGCATTCAAACGTGACTTGCCATCAAAACTTGTGAAGACTTATTATCATTCAACGGTGGCTATGATGATGTATTAATATTATTGTACAACTACCCACATGTAACTTGTAATTTTTATATTGTGATGATATTGTGTATTATTGTGAAAGAAACTAATGCTGAAATAATTATTTCAGCATTTTTTGCATTGTCAAAAATAAAAATGTCTCTTTCTCTTTGTCAAAAGAATTGTGAAATTCATTTAAAAATATTTATATAATTTATAACTTCCAAACATTCAAATCTGCCACACTGAGGAACCATGGTGCTACACTGAACTGAAATGAATGACAGCTGAGCAAAAGGAGTGAACTTAATTATTATGCAATCATATCAATCACTGAGAACTCCTTAACTCCTGCTCCTTGTTCCACTCATTGCCTTTATACAGCCAAGGGTAGTAAAAAAAAAAACGGGACCCTGAGTGTGTCGCCATTTGGCATTTTCAAGTAGTACTATATATCTAGCCATATGTGATATCATCTTAAAGCTTAGTTCATTATCTTGAATTTGCTGCAAAGCTTCATTCCAAATTGGTTACTTATAGACCGAGTTACAGTCGTTTGAATGAAGCAGGCGGTTTTCTGCACTGTCCCACAGAATCACATTTTCTAAGTCGGCCGGCGTGCATTGAAATGGGAATCCGTGGATAGGTGAAAACCGGACTACTTGATTCAAAAGACTGCAGATCGGCCTATACTTAACCGATATTGGAGTTATCTGCAGCAAATTAAAGATAATAAATGTAGGCTTTCCGATTGATATCAAATAACATTTTACATACAGTTGTAAAAACTCAAAATGGGAGGACACAATCCTCGGCAAGTTTTTGTCACTCACATGTAGTGGTAATGGGGAGCAAATTCCATGACCGTGGAGAGCAGAGCATCGTTTCTCAGTGGATTTGTCTTCTATGAAGGTTAATGAACAAATTTAGCGGGGGCCCCCCTGAAAGTGTGAATCCAGGAGGGGGGAAAATTCATAATACAGGGGTAAAAAAATACAAATTCTTGGATTGCTGTAAAAAAGTAACCAAAGTGTTTGTCTTGTCACAAGGATTAAAATAAGGTATAGTTTATATTACTTACAACGTATGGTTACAGAGATATAAGACAAAAATCTTCACTGAATGTCAAAGGTCATCATGAAAGGTTAAATCTAAAATATTGCTCCAATTTCTTAAAAATGGGCTAAAATTGTTCATCTTTCCTCAAAGACTTCACCAAAAGCATTTTGCACCCTCTAACAATTTTAAAATTCGGAAATCAACAGAGGTCATTGGGGTTGACCTTGTTTGTCATCTATCTCGATAAACAAATACAAATGAGAGTACCAACTACTTTTGTTGCAATCCCTGTGGAAAGGCTAACAATTTGAGATAATTTTCAATGAAATCGATACAATATTAAAAATTTAACCTTAGGTGATGACCTTTGACATTTGACAATTTTTGTCTTATATCTCTGTAACCATACCTTGTAAGTAGTACAAACTATACCTTTTTTTTAATCCTTGAGACAAGACGAACACTTTGGTTACCTTTTACAGCAATCCAGGCATTTTTCATTTTTGACCCCTGTATTATGAATTTCCCCCCTCCTGTATTCCGCCGCTAAATTTGTTCATTAACCTTCATAGAAGACAAATCCACTGAGAAATGATACTCTGCTCTCCACGGTCACGGAATTGCTCCAAATGACCCAACTATTAAAGTGGTATTACCTGATAAATTATTCTTTCAATAATCCCAAACTTCCTAGAATTGACCAATCAGAGAGCAGGATTTTACCCAAAAAGGTGTGATTTCCTGTGTGAAAACCACCTTCTGCAAGGTCATGAAGTCCTGCTCCTGAATTTTGCTCTGAAACCCTCCTCTAAAGGTACCTGTAACACTACTCAAGAGATGGCGTAGATTACATCTTTTGTTGAAAAGAAAAGTAGAGATCACCTCTCATCAAGATGCTTTAGAACCCACTACAGATGATGAAAACAATGTGTTCCTCCAATACTCACTACTCCTCCATCCAATCCTGGAAAAAAGTGTGGGCACCTGGTTCCTGGGAAATCTTCCTATTTGGAGGGAATTTTTTGTCATGTAAATAAATATATCAGAATTGAAGGGAAATTTTGCAATCTTTGAAGGAAATTTTGACTGTGTTCCTGGGAAATTTGACATTGTTTCCAGCCCAGCCTCCATCCTCTGAATATGAGGGTATGGACTTAAAACTTTCAAATGCCAGCAAATCACCAAAACAGTCTGTACTTAGTATCATCATACATATATGATGTGAAAAGTGTGTTATCTTGCCTCAAATGCAAGCAAAGAATGATATCGGATATACGATTCAAATATCATTAACTCCAGGTTGGGACAGACCAGTTTTGCATTGGTCCAATTTGAAATTTTGAGCAGGCCACATGCAATACACCACTGATTGTATCTTTGATTTGTGTTTGCACAATGGTTATGCTGTATGATTCTAAAACTAACAGCAAGCAAAAAGCAGAAGAAAGTACCACGATTCTTATCTTGGTCATATTTCTTACCTACATCTTGCTCTTCATCTGCCAGAATGTATACATCATAGTCAGGAATTAGTGTAATACTACATGCTGAAATGGGGAAAATAGCATAGAACCAAACTTACTTAAAGCAATATTAGCACATTTTTTGAAGAGCACCCCAATTTTCAAAATTTGATATTTTTGCACAGTTACGTTGGTAATTGTCTAGGAAACTATACCTGCGAACGAGAATGCTAAAAAATGCGTATTTATCACAAAACAAGCGATTTTTGTAATTAAAATTGGGATCCCAGTTTGGACTTAACGGCAGAGCTGGAAATGCTACGTTTATGTCCGTCCATGATGAAATAGTGCCACCTCGAGAAATAACCTCAAACTTGACTTGCCTGAATTTTTTTTTTTTTTTTTTTTATTTTTGAGCTTAACCATTCACAGGTATAGTTTACTAGCCAGTTACCAATGCAACCGTGTAAAAATCTCCAAATTTTTGAAAAATTGGGGGCGCTCTTCAAAAAAA